>PVHP010039512.1:0-16335 GCA_004024765.1 Zapus hudsonius | reverse complement strand
GCCAGGAAGACTGGGATGAGTACTAAGATATACAGGATCCCTTGCCACAAGGACTAATACAGACAGCCCACAGAGGAGGATATACAACTGATCAGGGATGGGGAGGGGGGGAATTGGGGAATTCGGGATAACAACGCATGGTTTGCCCACTAAATAATGTAACACATTATGGACAATAAATATATATTAAAAAAAAGATTAAAGAAATGTGTGTTTTTTTAAAAAAGCCCTGTCAATTTATGAACCTCATTTGTAACAAGTATCATCCTTACCCTAGTGGCTCTGAAATTCCTTCACTCTCACAGAAGTTGAATTTAAACCTGTCTACTTACTACAGCGTAAGTTAACATATCACATTTAAGTATAAGAAAGCCTGGGAAATCCCACAGGAAAAGTCTAAAAGAAGTGTCTCCTGCAAATTACAAGTCTACCCGCAGGATTCCTCAGCCAGACGGCAAGAACAGACGTGTATTTTTAAAATATATGCCTTAGAAATTAAAGTCTTAGGCTTTTTTTTCCTTTACTCTCTAGATTCAGAAGTCATCATTTAAGACAGTTGAGAATAACAGAGAATCCCAAAGGATCACACATCATCTTCCCTAGCTCTCTCTTTGGAGAGTCCAGAATGGACTGGTGAAAGGGGAATTTCTTTACTCTTGAAGAAATAGCTTTTTTGTGGTTCCTGGAAGACACGGCTCACTGTGGTTTGTACCTGCCACTGTTTGATAGCTTTCCTTCAGCAAGAGACCCCTGATCACATAGTTTTCCTCCGACTTTAGAGGTTCAAGGGTATGTACACCGCTTGAGGCCACCCAGGAATTGGAGAGTGGTTTTAGCAGGGTCCTTGTATAGAGAAAGCTAAGGCTACCACTGGACGTGGAGTCAGCCTGAAGGTCCACTGCTGGTCTTCTGCTGTGGGCTGTGGGCCCAATGTAAGGAAATGTTCAGTCTGTCCATGTGAGTCAAGCTTTAACTAAGAGTTTTAAAAGGGCTTTAATGCAGCCTGAAGAAAAGTAACAGTTCTGCTAATAATCAAGAATGTGGGCTTCTTGCCTCCCTCTGTCTCGTGTAGGCTTTCTGAATCCACCCTCCCCTCCATCCCTGGCTCCCGTGTGACCCTGTTCTTCAGTGGTTTTATTCCACTTCTGTAGATAACCATTCACCAACCAACTAAACCAGTGGTTTAGTCAGCTTTCACTTGAAGATTTTTTGGGTGGCTATGGGGTACAGAAACTTCTGACAGCTTCTCTCAAATCTCTGTTTTTCCTCTCTCTCTCTTTTTCTCTCTCTCTTTCTCTCTCCCTTTTCCTCCTCCTGCCCAACAAAGCAAATGGTTTTCTCTTTGTTAATCATGGCTTTTCTGAGTATTCCATGTTGACTGAACACATCCTTGTAGTTACTTTTTGTTTCCAAGCAAGATATCAAAGTATTTCTTCCAAAATCAAGGCTTCCTCTCGCAAGAATCCAGGAGTGTCACTGGGATGGCCTAAGGCGATGCAATAAACTGTGATGCCCAGCAAAAGCCAGCAAAGGAGGAGAGTCAGACTGGGAGGTGAGCGTCTGTGGAGAGAGAGAGCCAAGCAGATCCACCCACCCGGCCGGGGAATCAGGACCAGGGTCCGCAGAGTCCTGGTGGAGGCTCCTAGAGCCAAGTCCCCCTTCCTACCTCTGAGTTTTCTCAACACTGTCATTTTTACATGGCTTTTTAAAGAACAAAGTCCTACCACTCGAAACCAAACCAATATATCTATAGGCATCCTTGACATATCCATCAAAGTTTATTCTAAATATGCATACCTTTCTTGAAGACATAGCATCATGTACAATCGAGCCCAAGGTAGTCTCTTAACTGTAAGGCCTGTAAAATCAAAACACAAGTTACATACTTCTAGCAGGACAGAAAAAACATTCTCATTGCAAAAGGTAGAAGTGGGGGAGGCCTGGGAAGGGAAGATGGGCTCAAAGCAAGGTTGAAGCCCAGCATTGCAAATAGCAATACTGCAGCTCCAAGTCTGGTATCTGAGACTCAGATGAAATCACCTCATTTTGAGGGACAATCAGGCTGCTGGAAGTGACAGACCAGATGCACTCAGAGGAGCAAAAATGAAACTGCTGGCCCAGCGGAGTCACCCCCAAAGGCTGCCCTGAGTGTGACAGCAAAGTATCTTGAAGACCTGCTGAGTCTCTGCTTCTTATACAAGGTGGTGCTTCTGTGCTACTGCATTTCTACATGTGTATTCCAAGCTACAGGTGCATTTTAACTGCATGGTGGCTAGAGAAAACATACTGGGCACATTTCAGATTTATGGTGCACTGCAAACAGACCCCCAGTGCCACGTTTTAAAATATATGGTTGTTAAGTAGACACCTGTAGTTGCTTCCCTTCATTCTGGCACAGACTTTATCCTAGGGAATCAAGGCAGACTAAGGAGTTAGCAAGAGTAGAATTCTGGGAAAGGTGAGTGGAACCCCTTGTCTCTGCTCTATGAGATAGGTGAACCCTCACACGCCAAAGCCTGGTGGGCACAAAGAATCACCTGGGATATTCTCCCCCACATGCTGGAGGTTGACTAGGAACTCGCCTGGGCTGGGGGCTGGAACACCTGGGTCATCTACATGGAGCCTAGTGTGGAGGCTAGTGGCCCAGGCCTCCAAAGACAGGAATCCCAAGGGAAGCAGGTGGGAAGCACACCAAGCGCCCAGTTTTCCCACACAAGTCAGCTGAAGGAAGTCACAAACCTGCACAGGTTCCACTGGAGGAAACACACTTCACTTATCAGGAAGAAGGATGTTAAAGTCAATTCATGATGACAGTATGGAATGGGAAATACTGTTTTAGTCGTCCTCGGAAGACACAATCTGCCACGGAAAGCTGTAGCAAAATGAATATGCTCAAAGTCTGCCAAGTATAAATTAGTATCTTTCTAAAGGGTAAATTGGCAGTGTAAACTATAAGTATTAAATATGCCCCAAACTTTATTCATAACTTGTTTTCTCCCAAAACCATATTCTAATTGAAGTATGGGTAGATTCTTTCCATATCCCAAATATATCAATTTATAGTCTTCTATACATAAAGTATGAGGGTTTTATAGCACCTGATTTAATGCAGATTTAACTTCTGGAATGTTTTACCTATGAACTGAAGATTCCACTTACATATCCATTCAACAAATAATTACAGTTTCCGCTAAGTACCAGGAGCAAAGCAAGAGCTTGAATAAGCTGAACGTGGTTCCTGTTACCAAGAGTTTAAATCTATCAAAGAGACATAGAGACCATAATTATGATAAGCTTAGAATCTGTGAGAAGTACCTATAAAATAATGTACAAGACACCAAGAGAGAATTTTCAGATTAAATTTACTTATACGAAGGATCAAGGAATTTATACTTAGAGACCTAAAGAATACCAGAAATCAAGCTTGGCATTCCGACCTGCAATCCTGCAATCCTAATCCGGATTGAGGGGACTGAAGCAGAATGACTCATCAGTCTGAGAGCAGCCAGGACTTACAGAATGCCTCAAAATGAAACAAAGCGAAACGAATAAATCAATAAATGTAACATACACATGTAACATGTATGTATGCATAAAGTAAATGAAAACATGCAATACATGCATACAATATACATACATAGTTCAGGCAGCAGAAAAATTCTTATAAGAGCTCTGAGGCAGGACAGGGGTTAGTAGAATATTAAACAAATAGAAAGAATCAAGTATTTACATGTTGCATTGCATGAGGTAGACCAAGACTGGAGATGAAGACGGGCCACACACTACGTATACTCTAAAGATTTTACATCTGACTGTAAGTGTAAATATTCTTGGAAGATCATAAGGCCAGGGCATAACATGATCTCATTTGTATTGTCAAAACATTCTGGCTTTTCTCTTAAGGGGAGGAGAATATGAATAAAGAAAGAAGAGATCAGTCACAAGTTCATCACCATGGTCTGGGGACAGCTAAGTGTACTTGAGCCAGTGTGTTAGAGGGGAGATGGTTTTAAAGATATATTTGTCAGATAAATGAGGTTTATTAAGTTTCTTAGGTTAAAAGTACAAGCCACCAGCATACCACTGATGGTCATATAAATAGATGCAATCTTTCTAAAAGACAAGTTGGCAATATTTAAATTTTTTAAGAAATGTTTTCCTTCCTTAACTCCGTCCTTACACTTTTAGCTGCTTATGAGGAACAGTAGTGGATGGATATAAAGGTTTAGCCAAGGAATATTTATAGCAATAATAGTATAACTAGGGCTGGAGAGATGGCTCAGTGGTTAAGGTACTTGCCTCCAGTGCCTAAGGCCCTGGGTTCAATTCCCCAAGACCCACATAAGCCAGACCCACAAGGTGGTGGCACTGGTGCTCGCTCTCTCTCTCTCTTTCACTCTCTCTCTCCTTGAAAATGAATAAATAAAATATTTTAAAAAATAATAGTATAACTAAAATTGGGTAGTGTATAAATGGTTGACAGGTTGTTGGTTGTCAGATCTTGCTTTTTACATAAACTTTTCTGACAAAAGAAATAGAGACTCTTTGAAGAAATGTCTGACTCTGGGTCTCAGGCAAGGGAAATCCAATTTAGGCCTGGTGTAGCCAGTAAGTATTCAAAATTAAAAGGACTCAACTCAAAAAGGCTCCTAGCTAACAATTGGAATCAACCCAAATGCCCATCATTGGACAAATGGACATCAAAGTTGTGGTACATATACGCCATGTAATTCTACGCAGCTGAAGGGAAAAATGACCTGATAACATTTAAAGAAAAATGGATGGACTTGGAGCAGATCATTATTAGTGACCTCACACAAGAACAGAATCAAGCACTGTGTATTCGCCCTCATCTGCAGTTCCTTACCAAGTTAAGCCTGAACAGCAGGAAAATCTGTCAGATTAATTGAGAGACTGACAAAGGGGTTGGAATGAATGAGGGGGAAAGGAAGGGGAGGGTAAGGGGACTTACATGCCAATCTACCCAATAAGGAAGGATACCACAAAATCCTTATTTTCATGCAATAAGTTCTCGAGGAAGACTCATTGTCAGGTACGAGAGGCCCTGAATAAGGCAGGAGGAAGCCTAACCCCAAGACAAATTGCTCAGGCCTGTAACTCCCTGTCCTGCTCATTGGTTCCTTCCCACACTGAACTGTTGATCAAAGAGACCCATGAAGTCCCCAAAATAAGACAGGTTTATGTCAAAGCTCTTGAATACCCACCTCAAGCAAAAAGTAAGACCCTATTGCTGAAGATACCACAGACTGTCATCACACAACACTGAGAGACCCTGCTGAATCCAGAATGGTATCCAGCCTCCAGACTGTAACATGTGTAGTGCTGGAAGGCTGCCAGGGAAAATTGACCCTATTTCAAGAAAGCAGAGGTCACTGTTATCCAACACTAAATGATACGAAGAGAATGCTGAAGACTTGTAGAGACCAGTAATGCCAAGAAATGCTCATCCGTGAAATAGTGGTACTAAATCAACCTAAGTGGGTAATTAATGACTTGTTAATTGGCTAAAAGATCTGCTCAGCAGCAGGTAACCCTTGACTGGAACTGGGATCCATGGAAATCCCATAAGAGGACCAAGATCCTGGGCTCCAAGGGGAAACCCCCACTAACCAGAGATCTACAGAGAGGCTACACCCATTAGAATCTCACCAAATTAATTTAACTTGTCTCACTTAACTATACTGATCTCACTCTCCATTGGAGACTCTGTTTGTTTTAGAAGGCAGTGAGAACCTTGGACAACCCAATCCCACCAACAGGACCAGAGATGTGGCCTGTCACCCAGGCAGGAGAAGAATCACCCCTAACTTATGATACAGAGCCAAATTTGAGGAAGTGACGAGATGAGCAAGAGAACTACCTCCACAGCAAGTCAGATAACTTGGAAAAGGACAATGGAGACAGGTACTGAGGACACCCAACACAATCTAAAGCAGAAACCCAGAGACTCTTAAGACCTCAACAGTAAAGCAGACCTAAAACACCCACCATGACTCAGGGAACTGAGTGGAAGAGGGGGTGGAAAGATTGTAAGAGCCATGGTGGAGGAGAGAGAGAGAGAAAAATCTGGCTACCTCTGGTACCATCCATAACTCCCTATCTCATGGAATGGTCTAGCAAGCCAGCTTAGGAGCGCCCCCAGTGGGGTAGGGACTGGGAGGAGGGAAATGGGGATACCGTCAGAAGACTTGCTAATACATTGTATCCAATTATTGACAATAAACACGAAAAATAAAATAAAATAAGGAGCTCCTAATGGTCAAAGCTGCAGCAGTTACACTGACACGATATTAACCTGGTAACAGCTTATAACCCAGAGCATAAAGTAAACATGCCCACAGGGCTATAACTATATGCCTGAAGCAATGAAAGGGAAAGAACAGGCAGATTCTTCATAGAGAGAATTTCAAAGAATCCATGTGATAGATTTGTGTCCAGAAGAGATGGCTATTCCCAACCCCTTCCCTAACTCAACTCTTGAGTGTAGGACTTCATTTTGAAGAATAGGATTTGAGAAAAGGGAAGAAAGCTGATTCTATGGTGGAGCAGGTGGTTATTGCTACCTTGGCTAAATTATCATCTTACCCGTGATAAAGTATGGTGTTGCCATATATTGTCAATGGTATAAGAGGAAAAACTCTTTACTGCTGATGTCTTCCCCAAAACCATTCTAGCCACAAAAGAAAAAAAAAGTCAGACACAAATTGAGAACATTCTACAAAACGTCTGACTGTTACTTCTCAGGATGCTTAAGGCCGTGCTAAGCAAAGCATGGAGTGAGGATGTGGTCATCTCCACAGTGACCTTCAGAGTGTCAGAACCGAAAGGAAGCGTCATAGAGAGAAATCCTACCAGTGTGGAAGGTTTAAGGCAGTCATGCGACCAAGTAGGGTTCTTAATTTTGAAAAATGCTCCAGAGTTTTGTAAGCTATTAAAAACAAGGGAATCAAATACAAACTTTATTTAGAGAAGCAACTTTATAGTATGATCCAAAGAGCTAGAATAACACCCTTGAAACAGCTGACGAATGCTAAGTGAGGAACAGTTCCCCTGGCTGATGGTTCCCCACCCACGTGGAGTTTTCTGCCAGAATCTCTTTGCTGTTTCCATATTGATGCTTGCCTGGTGATTATAATTTTTCTTCTGAGACACTGGGAATTCCTGTAATTAAAAAGAAAGGTTTCATAGAATTCAATTTTTGAAACAACGACTGAGTAAACGTATTATGGTATAATCATAAAATAGAAGGTAGTGAAAACATTAAAATAATTCCAAACAATGTATGGTAATGAAAGTTTTTAAAAATATTTTATTTATTCATTTTCAAGCAGAGAGAGAGAGAGAGAGAGAGAGAGAGAGAGAGAGAGAGAGAGAGAGAGAGAGAGAGAGAGCACCAGGGCCACCACCTTGTGGGTCTGGCTTATGTGGGTCCTGGGGGATTGAACCTGGGGCCTTAGGCACTGGAGGCAAGTGCCTTAACCGCTGAGCCATCTCTCCAGCCCGGTGATGAAAGTTTCATGCATTATTAAATGTCTCTTGTCTGATACTTTCAGATTTTTCTTCACTGACAGGAACTAAGTGCTTTGCTCTCCTCACTGTGAGTGGTCTTTTGTGTTCAGTCAACATGTGAAAGTCTCGTTTCATTTCGAACTTTGCACCAGAATTCTGTGTGTCTGTTTTAATTTGTTTGGATGCTATTCCAAGATCTTCACATGACCAGCCTTCTCCTCACCGAAGGTCCTAACTCAAATGTCACTTATTTAGAGAGATTTTCATGAGCAACTCCTCACTATGGTTTGTCTACCTCCTCAGCATCCTCCCATCATTGTCTTTGATCCCATGGCTATTAGTTGTCTTGATTATAGTCTGTTCCTCATAGAGCATAGACTGCATGGTGTGTGTGGGGAGGGCACACGTATGTGCCCGGCAATGCCCCATAACTCTAGCCTGCACCAGGGACCCCTCACCTGTGGTGGTGGTAGAGTGGAACCTTAGATGTCCTGCTCAGTTGCTCTTCCCTGGTCTTGTTTGTGAGCCAGAGTCTCTTTTTATTGTTTCATAAACATTATTTTGTTTTCATAACAGGATATTGAAGATGCTATGGAAAAAGAAACGTCCTTTCACATCAAGAAATATCAATTAAAAGGAGCTGGGCAGAGGGCCATTGGTTTTAGTGGAAAAGCAAAACAGCAAAGTTTGGGGAGCGGTTCTTGGAGGAAGGAACGTGCTGACTTCCCCGGACTGTGTGGGGACACCCTGATTCCTGGTTCTACTTGATTCCCAGGGTGTTTCCTGTGCACTTCTGAAGGTGGCACCTGCAGCCAACCCTGGTCTCACCTCTCAGCGATGTCAGTGCCTCGCTGCTTGTCAATGTTTTAAAATATAAAACTAATCCAGAAAACTTGAGTTTTCCCAGACTTCAGAGGATATTTTTATTTTTCAAAACCTTCCAGAAGCATTCTTTCAGACACAAAACCACACAAACTAGGAAGGAGGAAGAGAAGAGGATCCACAGCACAGATACTAGGAATCAGTTATGAGAAGCCTAAGATGGTGACACTTAAGTCCCTACTAATTAGGAATGAACACAGACAGTTTTTCTCCATCCGTTGCTTCTCATTATTCCTAGTACCCGGAGGCATCTTTGCTAGCTTGATTTTCTCCTCAGGACACTGGCCCTCATGCTCAGTCTACTCTGGCTTACACTCCCAGCACTCCTGAGCGTTGACCTGACCCCTCAGGTCTCCTTTCTTGGAAAGGATATTTCCTTCATAAGAGAGTTGGTAATATTTCAGGTTGACATGGTGAACATATTTAAACATGTGTGAGCACTCTACAAGCATGCTGATACCTGATGCATTTACTCACAGAGCCGTAGTAAAATGTCATTAGGACATGGATTCAGTTTTCAATATTGCTCCACATAGCAAGAGAAAAAATAACTAAGTATACTCATTCCTGGGAGTTCTAGGAAAACATGATAGCAATGTGCTGGTTGGAACTTTATGTGTCCAGGGAGGTGTACACCATTTCTGTCTTGTAGGAATTCAGAACCTAGAAACCATAGCATTGAGTTCTAAACACACTGGGTCCTCTTGCTTCAGTTCCAGAATATTTCTCATTCCCTTGGCTTAAGGTCATCCAACAGGGATTTTTTAAATTTATGTATTTATTGTTAATAAGTAGAAACACTGTATGAACAAGTCTTGTGTTGGTACCCCATTTCCCTCCTCCCTGCCCCCAATCCACTGAAGGCCCTCCTCAGTGGGATTTCTGGAACCCTCCATGGGAATGGAGGGCTATGAATTGTGCAAGCAGTAACAGGTTTTTAAAAAATATTTTAAATTAATATCTTTATTATGAATAAGTATATACATTGTATGAGCAAATCTTGTGAATGTGTCCCCGTTTCCCTCCTCTCTGTCCCCTACCCACTGGGGTCCTTCCTAGGTGCACATACTGGATCTGCCCATAGGTTAGGGGGTATGAACTGTACCAGAGGGAGCCAGTTTTTATTTTTTTCCTTTCCCTTTGTACACTGTTGCTGGGGGGGGGGGGACAATGTCTCTGGATATTCTCCACCACCATGGCTCTTACATTCTTAGTGGCCAGGATTTTTGAGGGGGGAAAATGTCTCTAAATATTCCCCCCACCATGGTTCTTACAATCTTTCTGCCTCCTCTTCTGCAATATCAACAGGGATTATTTCTTTGACTTAGATTTCAACGAGTTACCAAAAAGATATAAACACAGAGCTGTAGAAATCACTCGTATAACAGAGAACACCAGCCCCATCCTTTGACAGGTGCAGAGTAAAGTCCAAAGAAGCCATGTGAGTCATTTTCTTTGTTGCTATAACAAAAGCAACTGAAGAGAGGAAGGGTTCATTGAGTTCCTTATACAAAAGGACTTCACTCAACAGAGAGCATTTCCTAATTACAACCACTATATGTCTGGTTTTCAATGTGTATTTCAGACTTTCTAAAGGTAGAATCAGCCTCACCTGAGACCTTATTAGGAAGAATGTTCTCAGGCTCTACTGAGACCTATTAGGTCAGAAATCCTGAAGGTGGAACCCAGACACTCGTGACTTAATAGACCTTTCAGCTGGTTCTCCTGCACATAGTCTTCTGAGAACAATGCCATCTGTGACCCATACCCACGTCAGGTCCTCTTCTCCTAAAGGTTTGCCATGTAACTGGCACAAGAAAGCAAATTTACTTTCAGTAAAACTAGGTATTGAATGGATCAATATTAGGAATATAATAGGAATTATGGTTTGAAATAGGCTGTAATTCAGTGATTTTGGGATAGAACCAGAGACCTACATTTCTCATAAGCACCAAAGTGCTGTTGGCAGGGACCACACTTTGAAAAACAAGAGTGAATGAGCAAACGCTTAATGACAAAAATGCTGTTGATCTGTACACAAGGCCACTTGTGACTGCCAGGAATTATTGGCTGAGGCTACAGTGAACATCGATACGGGAAATAAGCAAGAGGCTCCCTGGCCCAAATGCTGTTAGCAGTAAGAATGGAGTTGGTCCTCTGATCCATAGGAAAGCCAACGGCATTCATTCTTCTGGATGCTGGCTGGGGCAGCTGGAAAGTGGTTGGTCCACTGACTCAATGGACATGATGAACCCTTTCGTGGTGGAGAATGGCAGGGCGGGTCCCAGCGTAACTGCAAGGTGGTGACCCTGTGGTTCACTCAGAGAACTCATTGTCTCTGGGTTATTTTCCACTGTTATGCTAGCCATATAACAGATCTTAATAGAACAATAGCCCTAGGCAAACTAACAAAAGGAACCTCTACTTCCCAGCAGAATAAAACCTGTAGTTTCAGGACTGGAGAGATGGCTCAGCGGTTAAAGGTGCTTGCTTGCAAAGCCTGATGCCTGTGTTTGATTCTCCAGCACCCATATGAAGCCAGACACACAAAGTGGCACCTGCATCTGGAGTTTGTTTGCAGGGTAGGAGAACTTTGTACGTCCATATTCTCTCTCTCTCTTTCAAATAAATAAATAAATATTTAAAAAAAAAAACTTGTAGTTCCAGAAGAGAGGAGAGAAGACATTTGCTTTACTACTGCCTTATTCTCCACATGACTTTGGTAACAGAGAATTTGTTGTCAGATAAAACTTAATGATGTTACATTATTGCTGCTCTTACAAAATAAAGAAACAAGAAGCCTCAACACCAGAATGTTCTTGGCTGCTCTACGTGATAGTTGCCTGATGACTTGATGTTCTGCCCTACGAGCCTAGAACCCTGAGCTCACTCGTTAGTGGTGCTCAGGAGCTGAAACCTATGTCAACTCTCTTCCAGGCCAAAAGATCCTCTCGGCCTTTCCAAACGTCCTGCCAGGCTCCACCAGTGAGTTCTGGATGCGGGAAGAGTCGGGAAGTGGATTTTGGCTGCCAAGAATCTGCACCCAGGTTAGTCATCTCTGTAGACTGTAGGAGAAACAGGCTGACTGGCTGAGTAATCCAGAGAAGCAGATGGCTTGGGCACAAGTTAAATGAACTGAGGGTAGGCTTCCAAGTTCTCCTGCCTCTAACGCCGTCAAACAACGTGATGTTGCTGCAGATTTTATTCTCAACTTGATGAACATTTATTTACCATGATGGAAGGACAGGGTACAAGGAATTCAGCGCCTCATTAACTTTTAAATGTGAAATTCTATCTGATGACAAATCTCAAAAATGATTAAGAGAATAAAATGTTGAAGTATTCAAATATTTATCAAAAATTTTAAAGATAATTTCATGTATCTTTTTCTGATGATTATACGGATTCCAAGTGAACTAAATAAAAATTATTCAACACTGACTACTATAAACTTTATAAAAAAATCTTTTATTAGTACATTTCCTAAAAGAAAAAAGGTCACATCTTATTGTGGATAGCTGAGATTGGAGAACAAAAGCAAAGTGGCACAAATATTTTTTTCTATTGATGAGCAGACTTTCTTCCTAGAGTCCCATAATTTTACATTATCTGAATGAATCCATAGCAAGAAACATCACAATTTCTTATGATTTAGGGCAAGTCTGAAGCATCATTTTTGGGGGTACTATAACTATCAACTTATATATATATATATATGACATATATATTATATATTATATGTTATATTATATAATATATACATAGAATTATGTATTATATATGTAATTATCAACCTATCATAGTTAAATACTAGTTAAGAAAACAATAATGAAATCTTTATGTAGTGGGCTTTTGTTGTTCCAGTCAAAAAGAAATACCCATTAAAATGAACAAAAAAGTCACTTTAAGAACAAAGTTGAAAAGAAAACCCTCTTTTGCTCAGACTTCGTGTGTGTGGTCTCTCGTGCTGAAGTATAGATAGTGTGACTGTGTGCCAACCACAGGACAGAGTCCAGCCCCAAAGACACATTGAGCTGGGCTAAGCTAGAATGGCTCACCATTTTCAGTGATTTATTTTAATAACTTATTCTTATTTAAATGTGTGTGTGAGAGAGGGGTGCATACCAGGATCGTTTGCCTCTGCAAATGAACACTGGACACAGGCACCAGCTTTTGTGTCTGGCGTCATGTGGTAGCCAGAGAATTGAACCAGGGCCCTCAGGCTTTGCAAGCAAGCACCTTCAGTCTTTGAGCCATCTCCCCAGCCTTCACCATTTTCAGTACTAGAGAAATTACTTATGTCATCATAAAGACTAAACAATTGCTTTAGAAAACTATAAAAGCCAGAGCAGACTTTTCTTTAAAATAAATAAATAAAAGCATAGTGATTGATTATAGGAAGAATGTCTGGAGGTCTGGATAACCCACCCAGCCAGGACTTTATGGAGCATTCTCTGTCAGAACTCATTCCTTCTACGAACCAAACACATCCCGTGAAAGCAAGCAATCGATCACATTGATTTGTCCTAGATGTGCTGTTATGTCCGATATGCAAGCACTCTCTTGGGTGCTGCGAGCAGACCGCTACTGTTCTATGAAGGCAGCCCCATTTCCCTCTTTAGATCACAGCACCCTCTGTCTACAGGAACCCACTCACTCCTGCTCCAATCAAGTACAAAGCTGGGAGCCTATCCCTGCTCCCCATATGTACATGTGGCTTTCAGGATGCCAAGGTGGGCATCCTCTTCCCCTGAAGACAGTAACTGTTCTAGAAATGATCACATGTCCAGGCTGGGCAGAGCCATATGTTAAAAAGACACAATTCTGAGCTGCTAGTGGCCATGACCACCACCATGTGAAGTGTAGGAGAGAGAGAAGCTGTCCATCAGAGGTGAGACGGAGTTCTGACCACTTTCAAGTGCATCTGAAACCCTTGGAATCCTTAGACCAGCCCACTGTCCTCCTGTATCCTGTGAGCTGTCCTCTGTGGCCTTCATGAAGCTATGTGTTACGTATAGCTTGAATCGAGTGTATACCTCAAAATCTGTTTTTGAGAAAAACTGTTTCTTCCTGATACCACTATTCACAGGGAAATGCCATTTCTATAATAAGTAAAGGTCAGGGACTTAGTTCAGGTGGTAGAGTGCTTGCCTAGTGTGCACAAAGCCTTTGGAATTCAACCCCAGCATTGTGTAAACTCAGTGTAGTGGTGCAAATTTTATAATCCCAACACTCAGGAGGCAGAGGCAGGAGCATCAGAAATTCGAGGTTCTCTTCACCCTTGTTGTGAGTTTGAAGGTAGTTTGGGTTGTGCAAGACCTCGTAGAAAGAAAGCAGGAAGGAGAGAAACAGGGATAGGGAGGAAGGGAGACATAGGAAAGAGAGAGAAGAAAAAAGAAGAGATGAAGAAAAGAAAGTTGAAAGTTGAATATGATCAAACCGCATTATACACATGTATGAAATTGTCAAAAATAAGTGAATTAAAAAACATGCAATGAGTAAGTAAATCTGCGTTTGCAGGCTGGGGTAGTCCTGATGGTCCTTAGGGTGCTTTGTCTTTGCAAGATGCAAAGACAATACAAGTCCAGTAGGAATCACACTCTGAATTCTGAACTTCCCCAGGAGCAGCAGGCAGTGGAATACGGTCCTGAGGTCTGAGACATTGCACAGAGGCTGATGCAGACTGATGTCCCCGCTGCTGCATTGTTATAGTAGGTCATCACTTCCATGAGATGTTCAACACTTTTCTGCAACACTTACTCTTTTATTAAATGATTTTGCCCAAATACAGCCTAGTCCGTTTTAAGAACATTTAAGGTAGTTTAGGCTAAGCTCTAGGCTTTGATAGGTTAGGTGTATAAATTTTTTTTTATTTTTTAAAACTATTTGATGCATATGTGTGTGCACACACGTGTGTGTTCCTGTGTGTGTGCACATGTGCCAGAAGACAACCTTGGCTGCTGTTCCCCAGGAAGGCCAACCTTGTAATTTTTAGACAGGATCTCTGGAGGCCTGGAGCTCACGCCATTAAGCCAGACTGGCTGGCCAGTGAGCCCCAGGGACCTGTTAGTCTCCTCTCCAGGCACAATGGGATTGCAAACACGCACCACCTAATTTTTTATGTGGGTCAAGGGATTGAACTTAGATTCTCATGTTGGCAAGGCAAGCCATCTATCAACTGAGTTACTCCCCCGACCCCTCAGGCATTCTTGACTTTTGATACTTCCAAAGAGAGAGGGACCTATGGGATGTGGACCCAGAGTAAATGGAGGGGCATCAGTGTGGTGAGGGGTGTGATGGGGATGAAGCAGCACCGAGCGATCTGCAACCCTGTCAGAGTTTCTCAGCCGACTTCAGGAGTCTCTTCAGAAGGCCTGGATCTAGGCTGCTGTGGATGGGAAGTCCAGGGAAATCTACCTCTAAGTGCTCACCTGCTGGCTCAGATACACCAGGAAGCTGGTCCGTTCTTATACCCAAGGTGTAGCTGTGGCTCAAGAGGAAAGTATGACACCAAACTGAACAGCCAGCTATAGGAGCAATCGTTAGCAATTAAGAAATCAAACATTCATTCCACTTTTCTGCAGGAAATATATCTCAGGGTAATTAGGTGGCCAGATTAACAAGAGAACAGTAATTCTTTACAGAAAAATTCAAACTAATAGAAAAGAAACAAGCAGAATTTGGTTATCATCTTAGTCCCATGTAATAATAACACCAAATATAGACATAGGACAAGAGCACAGTAGGGTAATTACGAAGGGAAGACCAACTGCAAAACCCTGAACCAATAACCAGAATGAGGCAACCAGGCCTGGGGAGGACGCTCAGATGGTTAGAGGCACTTGCTTGCAAAGCCTACTAGCCTGGCTTTGACTCCCAAGCATCCATGTAAAGCCAGATGCAAAAAAATTTTTTTTTTGTATCTCCAGTGCTCCTTTGCAGTGACAAGAGTCCCTGGCATGCCCACGACCCTTCCACACATACATGTGCAAATAAATAAATAAGTGTGTTTTTAAGATGAGGAAACTTGGGCTGGAGAGATTTCTCAGTGGTTAAAGGTGCTTGCTTGCAAAAGCTGATGGCCTGGGTTCTATTCCCCAGTACCCACATAAAGCCAGATGCACAAAGTGGCACATGCCTCCGGAGTTCGTTTGCAGTGGCAGGAGGCTCTATAGTGTACCCACACTCACTCTATCTGTCTCTCTGTCTCTGTCTCTCAAATAAATAAAATAAAATATTAAAGATCACTGGATAATGTGACCTTTAAAAATTTATAAAACATTAAAATGAGCACACCAGACATGGTGTGGTTTAAGACAGGATGCAACCTGAGGCCCACGCCACTGTCTAGGAAATATTCTTACCAAAATGAGTGAAGCAGAATCTAATCGTGCTCATAGGTACCTCTATTTACTGAAAGAGGAGAAAGAGGGTCAAGTGAAACCGACCAAAGAAAGAATCATGCCAACCCTGGGGACATTCTCAAGAACCAACTCCACACAGGTAGAAGGCAGAAAAGTTGACAGGGGAGGAGCCAAGTTAGTGTGTGAACCTGGCTTGATCCTGATTAAACCAGCAGCCGATGACCTCACTGACAATGGCACAGATCTCTCTGCCAAACAGATCCCACGTGAAAACAACGGTTGTGATGAGTGTGACAAGAAAGATTGTGAGAGCCGTGGTGGGGGAGAATAGCAGAGACTTGGCAACCCTCAGTAACAACACACTTGGGTCATGAGAACCCGGCTGAAGACTGGGCTATCCATGGTCCCCTACCACAAAGACTGATCCAGACGGCCCACGGAGGAGGATATTCAGCTGACTGGAGATGGGCAAGGGGGGGAACGGGGAATTGGGGATAACAACTCATTGTTGGCCCACTAAACAATGTAACTCATTATGGACAATAAAGAAAAAAAAGTT
>PVHP010039511.1:0-16336 GCA_004024765.1 Zapus hudsonius | reverse complement strand
TGATTTAAATGGGGCTAGGGTTTGAGTCGAGGGCAACCTGTGGCTTTTCCAGTAATCGGGTATGTTTGCTGACTTGTCTCTGTCTAGGGTAAAAATATTTTTCCAGAGCCCCAAGTTCCCTGTTCTGTTGCCAGATGGCTGACCACAGATATCCTGTCGGGCCCCATACCCCTGTCTTCAAGTTGAATTTTCCTGTCTCTTGGACTCTTAATATTGCTTACTAAGTCAAGCCTTGCAAAATGGCGTTCCTGCTGCTAAGCTGGGGCTGGGGTCTTTCAAAAGAAATGGATGATTTCATTGATGTATATGACCTACCAAAATTAAAACAAGATGAGATAAACCATTTAAACAGATCTATAACAAGCATGGAAATCCAAGCAGTTATATATATTAAAAAAAAATCTCCCTACTAAAAGAAAGTCCAAGTCCAGATAGATTTGCTGCTGAATTCTACCATTCACTGAAGAACTAACACCAATGCTTCTCTAACTTTTCCACAAAATAGAGAAGGAAGGAATACTACCAAACTCTTCTATGAATCCAGCGTAACCTTGATACCAAAACTAGACAGACAGAACAAAAGAAAATTACAGACCAATCTCACTTATGAACATAGATGCAAAAATTCTCAACAAAACACTAGCAAACAGAATACAAATTTTTATCAAAAAAGATCATTCACCCCAACCAGGTAGGATTTATCCCAGAGATGCAGGGATGGTTCAACATATGCAAATCAATAAATGTAATAAACTACATAATGGACTAAAGGACAAAAATCACATGAGCATCTCAATAAATGGCAGAAAAAGCATTTGAAAAATCCAACATCCCTTCATGGTAAAAGTCCTAAAGAAAGTGGGAATACATGCCTGGTACTGAAGACCTAGTCAAAAGCCTATGGTGGGGGAGGTCATGAGCCCCAGGGGAGTAACACCTGCTGTTGTCTGGATGAATGCATATATTATGCCTACCAAGTTGCCTTATAAGCCCTTTTTTTAAAAAAAAAGGAACATACACATATAATAATGCTACTCTCACTTTTGCAAAAGACACCATAGTGTTGAGAAATGACAGTGGAGTGTTCAGCACTGGGACATCTCTGTCACACTTCCTAAGGCTCAGCATCTATTGCAGAAGAGGTGGCAGAAAGAGTGTAAGAGCCAAAGGAAGGATAAGACTGCTTACAACATTAACTTCTAGACATAAAATGGCCTTGATATTCATGATTTCACAGTGCCTGATAATACCTACACATAATGGGAAGAAAAGATGATGACATCGAAACAAAACAGAGGCTAATTGACAGGGGGAAGAAATATGAGGGAGGGTGGGGAGGGAATCATAATGGCTTATGGTCTATAATTATGGAAGCTATCAATAGAAAGATTTAAAAAGAAATATAGATTATATATGTATGTATGAATGTATATCAGCTGAAATTTTTGGTAAAAAATTATTAATAGGTGCAGGGTGTTCAATAAGACTTAGCACAGGAAATATGAAAAAAAAATATATATACCAAGATAAGATGACCAAGTTTCTGAAAATACATATTAAAGAGACTTTCTTAAAATCAGTCAGAGAAAGTCAGACAGGCATGGTGCCATACACCTTTATTCCCAGCACTCAAGAAGAAGCATTAGGAGGATCACCATGAGTTCAAGGCCACCCAAAGACTACAAAGTGAATTCAAGGCCTGGGCTACAGCAAGACTCTGCCCCAGTCAGAGAAAAAAAGGTACTTTGTAACTTTATATTCATAGAAACAATGACAATCATTTTCACAGATTTTTGTTGACAAAAGGCAAAGATTTATAAGATCTGAAGAGAAACCAGAGTATAGATTTTTGTTGGAAACAATGCAGACTTGACAAAAATGAAGCAACAAATATGAATAGAACAAATATTGTCTACACTCTGAAAATACCTGTCAACAGTGAAAGTGCAGCCAGGCATAAGCACTGGGGAGGTAGAAGCAACAGGACCACAAGTTCAAATATAGCCTGGGCTATACACCAGGACCCTGCTTCAAGTAAATCCCAGGGCTGGAGATGGGTCACCCCTCTGCCCCACAGTGAGCTGTTGGTCAGTGAAGCCCATGAAGCCCCCAAAACAATACAGGCTATTGCCAAAGTGCTTGGTTACCCACCAGATCTAGATAGTAAGACCTTACTGCTGAAGATGCAACAGACTGGTTGCATGACACTGAGAATCTGGAACTGAGAAGGAAGCCTTCTCCCTGATGGAGAGCTGCCATAGTGCTGGAAGGTGCTATGCAGACTGCTGGGAGAGAAATCTGATCCACAATCTGAAAAAGCAGTGGGTCTTGTGAGCTAAAAAATTAACCAGCCAGGCAGCATGTACTGACTAGAGCAATAGTGGCACATAAGTTATAGGGGTAATAGACTGCTCTCTGATTGGAGAAGAATCCCAGTTCAGCGGCAGAGAATTCCTGGCTGGACTCAAGTCAAAAGCCTATGGCTTGGAAGGTCATAGACCCCAGAAAAAAGCTTCCACAGACACATCATGCTGATCAAAAAGCCTCCTAAATGTGCATATTTAAGAATTTTGGTTAATGCTAATCTCACTTTTGGTTAGAAAGCCTTCTTTTTACAGATGGCAGCAAATACTGAGGAGCCTCAAGACTCATCAAAATGGCAAGAACAGAAAGCTCAGGACTTAGCACTGGATGAGTCATCTCTATCACACCCTCCAGGCTCAGGAAAATCACTGCAGAGGAAGTCACCGAAAGAATATTGAGTGTGGCTTTCACTTCTGGCTAAAGAATCATCTCTAGGGAGAAGGTACTGAGGAGACTCAAATTTCATCAAAATGGAAAACAAGAGGCTATTGGGAGCTCAGCACTAAAGGAGATTTCTACCGTGTCCTCCAAGGCTCAGGGAACATTGCAGAAGAGAGGCTGGAAAGAATGTAAGAGCCACAGGGTATAAAGGCATGCAAACATGAACTAACTGGTGCATTCGTGATCCAGAGGTCACCAATGCATGCACAAGCCCATCAGCAGTTTTACATGGAGGACAGAGGAAGACAAAAGGAACAAGACAACAAAACAGAAGAAAGAGATGGAGTCTCAGGGGCGTGGGTAGGGAGAAGGAGACGAAAAGGATAAAGGGATGGGAACACAATCAAATTATTGCATATTCATTTATAAAAGTTTCAGACTCTGGGGAGTCTGCTATCTCAGCAGAGAGCTCAGCAGTTAAAGGCACTTGTTTGCAAAGTCTGACTGCCCAGTACCCATGTAAAGACAGATACACAAAGTGGTGCATGCTTCTGGAGGTTGTTTGCAGTGGCAAAAGGCCCTGGTGTGCCCATACTCTCTCTTCCTTTCTCTCTCTCTACTTACAAATAAACAAATTAAAATGTTTTTTAAAAGACTCTTGTTTCAAAACACCAAAGGCTGAGGATATAGCTTTGTGGTATTTGTGGTATTATTTATTTGGCATGCACAAAGCCCCAGGTTTGACTCTCCGAAACCACTCCCACCAAAAAAGAAAAATCAATACATCTTGAGACACATTAAGTTGAAAGACTTTGTCATCAGCAGATCTATGCTATAAAAGACGATCAAGAACATAAGAATAAGGAAGGTTGAAGGTCACGGGCAATCATCTACATAAGAGACCTAAATGAAAAATTGAATATTATAAAATTTCTAGGAGTCAACCCAGGAGAAAAAGCTTTGTGATCTGTGTTAGGTGAAGTTCTAGTAACTGTAATTCTCTATGTATAACCCATGGATTAAAATGTTAATAAATTTGGCTACTGTAAACAGAAACTTCTGCTTTTTAAATAAATGTTCCCAGTATTGGATATGCCACAGATTGAGAGAAAAGATTTACAAGTCATATATCCAATAGAGGACATATACACAATATATAGAGAACTCTAAAAAAAAAACAACTCAGTAACAAGAAAACAAGTAGCTATAATTTTTTTTAAAGTGGGCTAGACAGGGGTCCCTGGGTAAAGGCCACTGGTGAGAGGGAGCAGCAACTCTAGTCTGCCACAGCCTTGGGCATGGGAATGTGGAACGTGAGTCCTTCCTACCCTTTACCAAGATCCTTGTTTGGATTTGGGTGGCTTTTCTTCAGGAGCCCATTGTTTAAAGACTATGAGGTGTGTCAATAAGTGGTGCTGGTATGCTTCTCTGGTGACATTTGCTCTTTCTTGCACTGTGTTTGCAATCTTGGGCTGTTGGATAGCAGGATCTCATGCAGCCCAACGCTGGCCTTGAACCCCTGATCCTCTGCCTCCTGAGTGCTAGAGTTACAGGCATGCTTCACTACCCCCAGCTGTTGTTTTTAATAAAAGAAGAAGGAGAGGCCTGCCCAGGGGAGGCAGGGCCGGCCAAGCTGAGCCGATGGTCTCTCTGTTTGTCCCGCTCTTTTTCTGGTCCCAGCTGGCTGCTGGGTCGCTGGGAGCTTGTCCCGCGGTTGGCCTGGAGGCTGCGGTGAGCGGTGGCAGATCCGGGCAGGGAGGGAGCAGGCATGGCAGCGATGGCTGCAGGGTCCGGGACAGCCATGGAGGCATGCCCATGGGCCCGAAAACCCGCAGAAGTGTTACAACTCTTGGAAGCATGGCTTCCTGTGTGTTCAGCTCATCTCTTCAGAGAGAATAACGGGCAGTGACCCAGGGAAAGGTGTGAAAATATATTCCCATTTATTGTAGGTACCTCGTTGGTTAAATAGAGAAGCAGGAGGAGGAGGGGAAGAAATGGGCAACAGAGACTGGCAGTAATCAGTGACCTGTGAATACCTGCTTTGCATGTGAGACGTGAGCTTAGGCACGTGTCAGATGGTGGGGGCAGAGGAACTGTCACCTTCCAAGCACAGCTGGGTGCGAACCTGGATTCATGTGGCTTGCTTAGGGAGCCTGGAGTGTTAGGGTTAAGGATGGAGCTGGCGAAATACCTACCGGTTTACCAGGGTTTCAAACCTGTTCAAAACCCTTTGTCCTCCATGTCCCATTTAGCAATACCAACACCCAGCTTTCCTTCTGTTCTTGTGTTGGGATAAAATTCCTACTGTTCCATTCTTTCTGTTGGAACATGAACCTACGTGTAATTCTATTCATCCTGGGTTTGATGGTGCCTTTTTACATTGGCTTTTTTATTGTGAGCAACATCTGATTATTACATAAACAGCAGGTGCTCTTTTCCTGTCTCTTATGGTTGACATTCATGTATTTCTTCTGGAAGATCCACTTCCCATACTCGGCCCAAAACATGGGATCTTGTCCAGAGGCCAGCTCGTGAGCCTGGTGGGCAAGACTAGGGTGATGGTCATGGCTCGGTACTGTCACTATGAGGACTCCTACATGTCCTACTTGCTCAGGAGTGTGACTGGCACAGATATTCTCACCCTGGAATATGATCATAGAAAGGCATGGAAATGGCCCAGAGAACCAGGCTCCAGAGGGGAGAGGGGATAAAAACAAGCCACCAGGATTCTGGGGATAATAAAGCCTATCATTGTGTCAGCTTAGGAAATGAGAATCTTACCATTATTATCATTTTTTTTATTGGAAGAACTAAGCAGCTTTTTCTGGAAACAGCTGATCTACATGCTACTAAGGAGGGAATTTAATACTCTAAAAGCTTCCTAGAGAAAATATTTTTAATTTCCTCTAGAATGCCATGCCATAATCACAGAGGCCCTGGGGACCTTCAGTTTCTCTTACCAGTGGGTTGAGGTGATCTTTCTGGTCAGCTCCTCTCCAGCATGTTACTCCTTTATTGGCTCATAAAAAGGCGCCAGAGAAACATGACACCATGAACGCATTACCCAGGACAGACTGTGAGAAGCCAGTGGTGCAGGAACTTGGATAGAAAAGGAAAAACAGCGGGCAGGACCAGGGCCTAACGATGTCTGTGCTGGTGCATTCCCACTCCAGCACACGCCCTCCTCCACAGATGACACTGTAAATTAAGCAGCATCCTCGAGAAGTTCTTTTTATATAGGCTTAGGGTGGGGTCGTGCAACCCTATCCCAGACTTAATGGCTTCCTGAGTCTCTGGAATTTCCTTCCTGCACTGCCCACACAGGAAAGGATGTTTACTTCTAGCTCTCCGGAGCTTCCTTATATCTTGCCCCCTACTGAGAGGCTGCCTTCCTGTGAACATCCTCAGAGACCCACCCAAGATTACATGAAAAGGTAAAGTTGACCAAAACTTAACCATCACAACTATTGTTACACATGATGCTATTGATGAATCTCAAAAAAGGGGATGGGGGCTGTAGAAGTAGCACAGCAGTTAAGGCGCTTGCCTGCAATGCCTAAGGACCTGAATTCGATTCCCCAGTACCCACATAAAGCCAGAATCCATTCCCAGTGGCTGGAGGCTCAGGCGTACCCATTCTTTTAGTCTCTCTTTATCTCTCTCTCTCTCTCTCTTTCTGCTTGCACATAAATAAATAAATAAATTTTTTAAAAAGAATAATGAAAGAAGCCAAACAAAAACAAATACAAACTATATGATTCCAGTCATATAAAAAAAATTTTTTTTTTGGTTTTTCGAGGTAGGGTCTCGCTCTAGCCCAGGCTGACTTGGAATTCATTATGTAGTGTCAGAGTAGCCTCAAACTCACAGCAATCCTCCTACCTCTGCCTCCCAAGTGCTGGGATTAAAGGCATACACCACCAACTTCACTTACTGGAGCATAGTCCCACCAGTGGGACAGTAAGGAAGAGGTTCTCAAACTTAGTGTGACCAGAGGGCTTGTGTGGATAGGTCTCCACTGCTTTCTCACAGCTGCTCCACAGAGAAGCCATGAGTGGGCATGGCTATGAGCTCCAGGGATGCTACTGTTAGAGGAGGTGGCTGGACACATGTGGGGGACAATTCTCTTTTACTCAATTCAACTCTCTTTTGCTCTTGGCTGTCTCTCTCTTGTCTGCCTGGCTCCCTAGCTGGCCCAGGTCATGTCTTCTTCCTGAGGGCAGCAGGGATGTGATGTGCTCATGACTGGTCCATAAAGAGAATGCCACTCAGGGCCCTAGTCCCCTCCTAGACCTTCTGAGGAGCTGCCCTGCTTCCCCCAAAGTTGCCCAGTGAAAGCCCCAGGACACTGCTGCCTGTGAACCCCCACCCCTCTCTGAACAGCCCAAACCCCAGGCCAGCCTAAGGAGATGTTGAGGGGCCTCCAATGGACCTGAATCAGAAGACAGAGGAGGGAGACTTTGCTGTCACCCTGACCTCTGTGGCCGCAGCCGCAGGAGTCAGCTGGATGCTGGCATGCTCATCAGCCCACGGGACAGGGGCCAAAACAATCATTCCGGGCAGGGCAGTTGCTGTACAGGGTTTTGTCTGGACAACCACATGGACAGGGGAAGAAAGCCTGTGGGCCAGGAGGGCTCCCACCAGGGACAGGTTGCTGGGATGCACAGCCAGCTCTCCCCAGTGGCCACAGAGTGCCATAGAATGTCCCAGGCCATACCCACAAATCCCAGAGGCCGTCAGTTCTAAGAAACACAGGTTAGAAGCAATGGTTTAGCAGGCACATTCCTTTACTCACTCATTCTACATTAGCCATGAAACATTTGCTTGGTGCCTTGTACTAAGCTCCTGGATAAACACTGAGACTCCAAATCCTTTCAGAGTAGTTCACAGTTTGGTTGAGAAGTAGACCAGAAGCACAAGGAGATCTCGGCAGTGTGCACAGGCCTGAGGAGAAGGGGCTTGGGAGCTAGAACATGCTCATCCTTGGGCAGTCCCTGTGTCTCACCTGTAGAATGGGATAAGAGCGGTTCCTTCCTCAGTCAAAGTCTACACAAGTTAACATGTGTAACGTGTTATGATAGTGCCGGCTCCCAAGTCCTGGTGGCTAGCTGTGATTAGTTCATGGATCAGAGACAACGGTGAGGACTCAGCTGAGGGGTCAGGACCAGACATAAACAAACATCCCTGAGAGCTATAGCTTGCCTGTCTGCAACATGAGCAGACCATCCAAACAGAAGATCCCAGGGCCCTTCTGGGGTGTAAGAGCTCTGAGCTGGAGATACCAACATTGCCAGGCTCTGGACACAGGAAGTGGTCAGGTGCTGCCCTGGACAGGTAGGACTTGAAGAGGAAGGGGATCTACGTCTCTTGCATTCACAGGAGCTTGGATGCCGAGATGACTGCCATGGGCATCAGGCTCTGCCTCCATCCACCTCCCAAAGCGCAAGAGCCACCTCCTTCCTCTCTGCCTCTCCTCTCCCCTCGCTGCCATCTGGCCTGCCTTTTGGCCCATGTTCCCCTTCTGCTCCCTTGGCCATCGGCACCGGGAAAACTCTCAGAGCATCACGGGCCAAGGCTCTTGGGGATACAGCCTGTCCATGCGTGCCCTGAAAAAGGACACTGGTGACTCGTGAAGAACACAGGAGCTCAGAGCGGGGCTGGCAGCTCCCTGAACAGTGTGACTCGGGCCAGCAGCTGGAGAGAACAGGCCAGCTGGCACCCACTCACTAGGCAAGGCATCCTGTGCCCTCCTTCCTCCCACCAACCAGAGAGCAGTCCTGGCTGATTTGGAAGAAGGGAAGAATGACAGAGTACATCCGCAGGTCCCTAGGTCTATCTTCGGCTATCTTACACTCTACCAGTTCTGGCTTCCTCCAGTCCAAGCTCCAATTAAGAAAAAAAAGGAAGGAGAAGATCTCATGGAACAACCTGGATGCTAACCTCAATTCAAAACACTGGGTGTGAGCCTTGGCCAGCAGCTCTCAGCAGCTTCCAGCTTGGCCGGCCTAGACTGCTCTGCTGAAAATACCCGAGCATCTGAGGAAGCAGCTGCACGTTAAATTTAGCCTTGGCAAACCCAGTCCGGGCTGGGTGTTGGAAGCAGCCGAGTGTAAGGATGGATGCATGGCTGGATGTATGATGGACGATGGGTGATGGATGGATGGATACATGCATGGATGGATGCATGGATGGGTGGATGGATTGATACATGGGTGCATGCATGGATGGATGGATGGATGGGTGGATGGATTGATACATGGGTGGATGCATGCATGGATGCACACAGACATACACATGCATTGATTTGTGCATGGATGCATGGATGGGTGCGTGGATGGATGGATGAATGCATCATGCACACATGCATGGAGCCATAGCAGATGTGAACACCTGTAGCTACAGCAGCCAATGTGGCAAACTGGAGACAGGCCCCATCATATGGTACAGGCAGCCACACCACTGAAAGGAGGCAGAAAGATGAAAAGAAAGGAAACCATGGGTCTATGAGAAACTGCAGAGCAAATGTCCAACCACTGAACTGGCTTTGTTTACCTGACATCATGTTAGCCTAATAAGATCCTGCGCAGGATCTGCAGACTTTCGGGGCAGACCCCCTCCCCCTCCCGGCCTTGCTGTGTGGTACAGACCATCCCATGGCCCCTAGGTCACCACCAGCCATTCATTCTGTTTCCTTAGCGACCTATTAAAATGCAAACCAACCCTGGGCTTTACGTTTTCTTAGCTAACTCAATTACTCTTAGTGATTTCTGGAGGGAGGGAAGGAAGGAGGTGAGGGACAGAGGGAGGACTAATCACCATGCAGGAATAAATTAATGGATGTTAGCTCTTGTAGTAATATGTTCAGAATCAACTGCTATGTGCATGAAGTCACCACAGCTGAGTGAAAAGAACACTTTGCCATTAGGCTTGGTTCTAAACCCTGGTTCTGCCACTGCTCATCAATTAACCCCTAAATTGTCACATCCAGTTTGATAGAACGGCAATGATTTGGGCTGCCACTGTTAGTACCCAGGACAGTGTTTGACATGAAATAGTTCATGCTCGATAAATGTTGGGTGGACTTTAATGGTCCACAGACCAGATTCTGTGGGTTGGGGTGCCAGGTGTGGGAAAATCCCTCCTCTACTCACAGCTATCAAGGAGCCTGGGCCCTGGTTGGCTCGCAGGGCCACACCGCCACCCTGTGGCCACTTGCCGCACTGCAGCCGCAGTTTGGCTGAGCTTTGAGGTGAAGCCTTAGGCCATTGCCCTGGCTCAGGCTGGCTTGTGCTAAACAGGGTGGATATGGAAGCCTGTTATGGGGTTTCCAGAGGCCTGGTTTAACTGGGCTCCCAAGCAACCTATCCAACTAGGAATTGGATTAGTGATTCCTAGTTGGATATAATCCAATTCCCTTGCCCCGCCTTGGTTGAGCACTGGAATCACCTGGGAAGATTTGGGAGTAGAATAGATCCATTTTGCGCCCTTAGGCATCAGATTCTGCGGGTTGGCCTGGAAGATCCATGTGGAAAGAAAAAGCTTCCCACGGAGTCTCTTGCAAACACCCCACTTTAACCCCTTGCTGTGCTACTCCTTCTTGGCTGTGTCAGTAGCACAAGTGAGAAAGCAGAACTCCCTGCGCTGAAAATTAGTGCAAGCAGCTGGAGAGGTGAGCAGTTAGAAGCAGGTGAGGGGAGACAGAAGAAAAGAGGGAAAGAAAACGGGAGCGCACAAGCACAGAGGAAGATGGGAAAGGAAGAAAAAGAGAGGAAGAAGGGAGAAACATGGGGGAAAATAAGTGTCGTGATCATGATGATATCTTGGAAAGGGCAAGACAATGGACAAATACTAGATTAAGAAAAAATTCAACGTGATCGTGAGTTTAATATCTGCTCTTACATACTGACAAGGATGCAAACAGCACAATAGAGAAATGAGCAAAGAAGAGAATATCCAAAGAGCCAGCACACGAAAAGGTGTTCAAGTTCACAGGTGTTGTAGAAAAAAAACATCATTATTGTATGCCTGTTTGGTGGGCAAAAATCAGAAAGCCACTTACTTGTTCCTGGGGGAAATGTAGAGGGAAACATTTCCTTAAATGTTGATAGTAAAAAAAAAAATGCAGATTGTCACAGACCTTTAACAAGCTGACACCTAACAATATGTGCCATGCATCATTCAATGGACCTGTTCCACGGCGGGCACTGGATGCCCTAGAGGTGAACACATTGGTGCATGGGTCTGTGTGCACAAGCACCTTGATACAGCAGGCTCACAGCAACCAAAATGCTTGTAGAGAGGGCCAGGCCATGAATGAGGCTGTTGAATGAGTGTTGGGAATACGGCTCCATACAGAGACTAAGAGAAACGAGCCTTAGCCAGATCACAGTAGAAGTGATGAGTAATTGCTGTGAAATATGTGTAACGATAAGGCAGCTATGTTAATAATACTGTTCTATTCTCCTAAGTAAAAAACAATGACCAAATTGTTGTGTGTGTGTGTGTGTGTGCACATGTGTGCACAGGGTGACATTCAACCAGAGCATGCTAAAAAAAAGTCATATTGAATGTTTCAGTTCATTGATTTACTGATTGGTTGGCACTGTGCCACACTGTTTCTAACTGTGAATGCCACCATGCATATATGTGTTCGTTAAAGATGGACACAATGTAGTCAGCTCACGCTGCTGGGATGAACCAGGCACAGTTTATGGGAGGAAAGAATTTATTGAAGTTACAGGTCCAGGGGAAGTTCTAGAATGATGAAAGAGGCTGGCCCCCTTTCACAGGTCCAAGCAGAGAGAGAAGCCATCACCAACACCACACACACAACAGCAAACAGGCAGGGGGAAGAGAGATTTTCTCCCCCTTTATATAGCCTTTCAACCCTTTCCCAGACTTGGTGACTCCCTGAGTCTCTGGAATTTCCTTCCTGCACTGCCCTCCCAGGAAGGAATGTTTGTTTCTAGCTCCCCTGAGTTTCCTTTTATCCTGCCCCCTAGTGAGAGGGCCACCTTCCTGTGAACAACCTCAGGGACCCACCCAAGGTTACTAAACAGGTCAAGTTGACAACAAAATTTAACCATCACATACACTGTCAACATGCATGACTTGGGAACGAAGTAATTACCTGGAGGTAGGTGGGGGAACAAAGAAGAAGCAACCATTCTAACAAGGAAAGAAAGACTGTGAAAACCTTTATAGCATAACATAAATATGCTATGTATGAAATAGCTAAGGTAACTACTATCTGGCCCTGACTCCATTTTGTGACTGAATGGATGCTCTTCAGGCACAAAGCCCCCTGGACAGTCAAGCTCACATCGGCAGCACATTCAGGACTTTCCATGACCCTGACCATGGCCCAGATATAGGACCAAAATGACAGCAGATGTGTGATCAAAATAACTGTTGTTACAAGGTTCCCCTAGCCTTCATCCGGCATTGATATCATTATGGTTTCTGTGGGTTTTGCCTTTTAAATTGCTGTGCCAAGCTGAGCAAGGCATCCCACTCCTTTAATCCCAGCACTTGGGAGGCAGAGGTAGGAGGATCGCCATGAATTCAAAGCCTCCCTGAGACTACATAGTGAATTCCAGGTCAGATTAGACTACAATGAAACCCTACCTGAAAAAAGCCCCCCAAAAATTCTGTACCCCTGAGTTTCTACACCGAGAATTCATTCTGGCATGTCACCAGCTTAATAAAAGGTCTCTTAATTAGCTTAAATAAGCATGGTGGTCTGTAATTCTCTTGTACGGACTATAACAATGTACATCTGTAAAATAAAAATATCTTCATATATACAACATTTTAAAAATATGGCAGTTTAAGCTGGACCTGGTGGCACAGTCTCATAATCCCAGTTCCTCAGTAGGCTAAAACAAGAGGACTCCAAGTTCAAAGCCTTCCTGAGCTATAGCTTTTTCAAGGTCAGTCTTAGAAGGGTGGCAAGAGCAGCTGTCACAAAACCAAAAGTGCAAACGATCTGGGGCTACAGTAGAGCGGTAGGGCAGGCACGTGCCCACCACGCATGAGACCCTGAGTTCAAGCCCCTTACAGAAGGAAGGAAGTTAACTGTTACAAGCTTTCATTCATCAATTGTTGTGATCATGTTGTGTAACAAATCAAATTCTCAAGTGAGGGCCAATAAAGGCATTAGTTTCTCCTCATGGATCTGGGGGTTAGCTGGTGTGACTGCACCGGTCCATTCCGCTCCTGTGTCGCATTCTGAGGGGCACTCCTCTCATGAGGAATGGCAGGTGCCAGGTCAAGCTGAGCCACAAGCCACATTGAAACTGGGCAGCCTCAATACTCACGGACAACTTGATGCCAAAGAAGTCTCCTCTCCTCCCCTTCCTCTCCCCTCTCCTCCCCTCTTCTTCTTCCTCCTCTTCTCCTCCTCCTCCTTCTTTTCTTCTCCTCCTCCTCTCTCTCATATGCACACACAGCACAAAACAATTCTAGAACAGTGTTATGAACACTGTCCCTTTCTTTTGCACAGCAATACCTCATCACTTAAATTCCAGTGGAGATATGGCTCTGAGGAATAAGTTGGATTCACACTCGCCCTCGAAAGGGGCAGGTGGATGAAAGCAGAGCAAGCATTTTCCTATCAAAATACAACCTCCCCTATAGCTCAGTGGAAAGCTAAGCAGGAGAGGATGTTCCCACCATGAGGAGCTCTTGTGAAAAATGAGAGGGGGGAGAATGAGAGGGAGAGAGAGAATGATGCTCTGAGCAGTACTGTGGTTTGAGAGCAGCCTCCAAGGTCCATGTGCTCGAAGTGTGGTCTCCAGTATGGTGACATGGAAGTGAAGCATCCTCCAAGAGGTGGGGTACAGTGGAAATCACTGGGGGTGTCACCACTGTAAGGGATTAATGCAGTTCTCATGGTGAGTTCTGAGAGCACATTGTTATAAAAGGTGAGTTGGGCTGGAGAGATGGCTCAGGGGTTAAGGTGCCTGCTTGCAAAGCCTGATGACCTGGGTTCAATTCCCCAATTCCATAGTTCCCACATAAACCAGATGCACACAGTAGTGCATGGGTCTGGGGTTCATTTGTAGTGGCAAGAGGCCCTGGTGCACATATTCTCTCTCTCTCTCTCTCTCTCTCTCCTTGCAAATAAATAAATAAAAGTATTTTTTTTAATGAGAAAAAAATCCCAACAATTTTTTTAAAGGTGAGCTGTCCTCTGAATCTCCTGGCTTCTTGTCACATTGGATCTTCTCCACAGATGCTGCTATCAACTATGAGGTCCACACCAGAAGACAAACAGATAGTGATGCAAAATCTTGAATTTTAGCCTCTGAAATTGTGAGCTAAATAAACTTGAATTTTAGCCTCTAAAATTCTGAGCTAAGTAATTTTGAATTTTAGCCTCTGAAATTGTGAGCTAATAAACTTTTCTTTGTAAAATGACTGGCTTCAGGTATTTTGCTGTAACAACAGTAGACCAAACAGGCAAGACATCATTGCACGGATGGTCAATGCACCAGTGGCCAAATCAGTTGGAAAGTACACATAGCTCTTTCCTGACACACAATCACAGCAGATGTAACACTTGTCAGTAGGCAAGTGTGATCAGCACATTTCAGAAAACCACTTAATATCTATTGAAACATAAACCACACATATTTTTAATTGTTCTCTCCAAAATGAAATTTGTCTGTGGATATACTCACCAAATTACATCAACTAAAGTAATGGTTATAGTAAAATTAAAAAAAAAAAACTGGAACAAACCTATGAAAAGTACAAGATTAAATAACATTAAAACTACTAAATGGAATATTCTGTAATTATTTAAAAAGTTACAAACTGGAGTTGGGGATTTAGCTCAGTGGATGAGCGCTTGCCTAGCAAGCGCAAGGCCCTGGGTTCGGTCCTCAGCACCAAAGAAAAAAGTAACAAACTACAAGTACTCAACTTATACACATGTCTAAAGGATCTTCAGAGCACCTTGCCTGGTGTCTGCACTTCTAATGAAGAATGATGATACAGTTTGTATGAAGTACCTCCGACTGGCTGTAAACAGTTGTGCCTCCGATTTGCCAAAGAGTCTGTGCAGCTTGGTATCCTGGGAAAGTTTGTTATTCTCTGGGTAGACATTCTTATAGAATATTGTCTTTTTAAAAATCAGATGGTTTGTACTATATTGAAAACATTTTTAATATTTTTATTTATTTGCAAGGAGAGAGCAAGAGAGAGAGAGAGAGAATGGGTGTGACAGGGCCTCTAGCTTCTGCCAACAAACTCCAGATGCATGTACAACTTTGTGCATATGGCTTTACGTGGGTATTGGTGAACTGAACCCCAGTCATTAGGCTTTGCAGACAAGCGCCTTAACCACTGAGCCATCTCTCCAGCCCTGAAAGCATTTTTATATTTTCTAATTTAAAAATTAATATTTTCTTATAGATAGTGTCTAATATTTTCTTATAGATGTGTAATAAAAGCTGAAACAGAAAAATATCTTCTATGTACATTATTAAATTAAAATCAAAGTTCAGAAAAATGAGATAATAAAATACACAGTCAAGTCAAAAAAAGGTACTCAAATTGTCAATCAATATGAAACACTGTCTCATAGTAACTGGGGATTTCTTGTAACAATAACAAGATACCATTCTGCCCTCAGAAGAAGACCAACTGCTGCCACAAAGGTGAGGGAAGAAAACCTCAATGCCAGCCATGTTCCTTGTGCAGCAGGGAGGGAGCCGCGCTCTCAGCCCTCTGTCAACCAGAGACAGCAGATAACAGGAAGGGCAAGACTTTGCACTTTCATTTTATAAACTTTTCCTACACAATCTCCACGATCATAACCCCTCCCACCAGCCTCTCTGCCCTCCCTCCCCTGTTGAACTGAATCCCTTCTTTCCATCTCGTCCCTGTTCCATTGTGATGGCATCATTTCCCCTCCTCTTACAGCCGCTGTGAGGCCACAATTTTATGTGGGGTTTGTTTTGTTTTGTTTTTGTTTCTGTTTTTGTTTTCGAGCTAGGGCCTCCCTCTAGCCCAGGCTGACGTGGAATTCACTATGTAGTCCTAGGATGGCCTTGAACTTGTGGTGATCCTCTGCCTCCCTAGGGCTGGGATTAAAGGTGTGCTTCACCACACCCGGCTCTGCACTTGCATTTTTAACAGTTACAATAATAGCTCTGAATTTTCACCAAGCACTCAAAAGTCTTCCCTGGGATGCAAGTGGAGAACTTGAAGTTATTTGGGTTGAAGATTATAGGAATTAAAAACACCACAGTTTACTGAATAAACAGAAGCACCAATTAATCAGCCAATGCCAACCAAACGACAGGTCCCTAGGCTCTGAGTGTCCTGAGTGGCAGACGGATGGGCTGCTCAAATCCGTTTACCAACATGGTGCCCACCTAGCAGAAATACTGGACAAAGGAAAAGATTCAAAGAGTGGACAGAGAAAATTCGTGTGCCCCCAGATAACAAAACAATGTCATTGGCGGGGTGAGAAGCCAGGTATGTGGGACAGACACTCAGTGGGACAAGCTCAGGAGAGGTGAGCTCTGTCTGCAGTTCATGGAAAACCCACCTGGGAACATGCCTGTTGTCATGGTTTGAT
>PVHP010039510.1:0-16320 GCA_004024765.1 Zapus hudsonius | reverse complement strand
CCATATAATCTTGGACTCTAGCATCACAAGGAGGACACAAATCTCATTTTATTTCCCTTACATTCGTCAATAAACCAGTTGGCCAGACCAGTTTATGACGAAGTATTGGAAATATGTCTGTTCCTGGGTCTGTATCCAATGAGCTCTTTTGAATACAGAGTCAGATTGAGCACAATAATATCTTGATTTTTCTATTATTATTTAGTCCAAGATTGAGAACCAGTACATATAGATGGCTTTTATAGAATTGGCGTCTAACACATATTTACCTTATATAGTATTTAGAGAAATCATACCAATCTGACTTAACTATTAAATTGTATAAAATAAGTAATAAGAATTAGGCATCCTTATTAATAGGAAATTAGACATTTTTATGTAATGTCTCAGTGAATGTAGTTTTAAGAAAATTGACAACCCATATTTAATATTATGTATACATTTAGGCAAAACACAATACCTTTATCATATCTGGAAAATTTTTGCTACCTTGATAACTTTTGAATATAACCCAAACCGGAGACTTTCTTGTATCAAATCCATAAGTATGAGAGGCATTGCATGGGCCATAAGGCTTAATTCACTTTTACATCTGTATAGACAGAGAGAAAGCCTTATAAATTAATTTAAATTAAGTCTAAGTAAGCTTAAATAAACCTAAATATTTATACATGACCAATCCTTGCTAGGACACTATTAATGCAGGCCTTATTAGCATTATTTGTGCCTTTCCTGGGGCTGTGGACTGAGTCTCAGACCTCCAAGCCCATCTCCTGACATACGCACTGCGCTCTGAGCACTGGGTCCTGTGACTTTTACTGTTTCGTGGGTCTGTGGTCTGTGTCTCAGACCTCCAGGCCCGATATTTGCCATAAGAACAGCACCCTGAGCGCTGGGTCCTGACTTGCCTGTTGTGTTACCCATTGGCCAAATGTGGGTCTCACTCACCTAGATTCTGATTGGCACTCGATGAGCAGGGGGCTCCCCTGGAAACTCAGACGGACAAAGAAGACAAGTATAGAACTGGGAGAAGCAGCGAGATTACCAGACTTCAAGTCCGTGTTCGGGCGCCAGATGTCAGGTGCTTCTCCAGGTTACCACACGGGTCCCTGGCCCCCTGCTAAATGAGCCTCGGTCTCTCTGGCCACCAGGAGACCTAGCTCAATTGAGGAAAGGTGAGCGGGGCGGCTGGACAAGCACACGCAGCCGGGAGAAGTGTCCAAGCAGATCTCAAAACTTTATTTTAGCATCCAACCTTATATACAATCTAGGGATGTGTTGCATTGCCTGATCTCTTATTCAAAGGGGGCTCAGTAAACAGGAACACAGCTACAAAAACTCAGCCAGCAGGAGTAAAACCTATTAGCAGTTGTAAACAGGATTTAGGGCTGTCAGCCATCCCCCCTGTCTCTTGGGGGGCACAGGTGTGCTAGGAACAAAGGCATGAGCTACCATGCTCAGGCTCTCATCCGGATGCATATTAAAACTTAGCTCTCAGATATGCAGTCAGGCTGGGTCCAACAAGATGATCTCTTCAACAAAGTGTCTTGAAAAATCTGGATACTCATGTGCAAAAGAAGAAAGTTTGTAGCCTTACAATAATAATCAAAATTCAATTGAAATTTTACCAGATTCTTAGATATAAGACTTGGAAGTATAAAACTTAGAAAAAAAAATCAGGAGTAATGGTTCATGGAAATGGCTTCTTGAATAGTGCATCTAAGGCAGAGGAAACAATAGCTCAAATACATAAATAGGAAAATTTAGTTTTTAAATAAATTAACATTAAAGGATTCAATAAAAAGAGTTAAAAGATAATAATTGAAATGAGCATTTTTAAATCACATATATTATAAGAGGGAAATATCATATATATATATATATATATATATATATATATATATATATATATATATATATATATATATATATGATAACAATCACAAAAACACATAACAAATGGGAGATGCTATGATCTTAAAAATAGTTTTCAAGGCTGAAACTTATTTGTTGCACTCCTATACCTCCCATAGCTCTACTATGTTTCCCCTGTCATGATAAAACTTTGATTATGATTTTTCATACATGTGCATAATGTACTTTGATCATACCCACAAATACTATCTCTTATCCCCAATTCTACTATCTCTTGGTCGTCATAATCTTCATGATTAGTCCTCCTTCTACTTTACTGTCTTAGGTTTTAAATATAGATTCCACATGTGAGAGAAAACATTGGTATTTTTCTTTCTGACTTTTATTTCTTTTAGTCAAGATGATATTCTCAACTTCCACCCATTTTTATATAAAATGAATTCATCCTTATTTACAGCTGAATAAAACATGACACACATATATATGTAAATATATTATAATTTCTGTACCCATTCATCTAGGCTGATACTATATCATCTCTAGTGTAAACATGGTTGTGTGTATCTTGATTGCACACTATGCTTGTACACTGACTTTTTTTAATTTAAAAAGACATGTTTGCAAATTCATTAGGGCCATTCTGTTCATCCTAAAAGCTGGGAAGATAGGCTGAAATGCATGCCTTGTTTTAGTATAATGCTCATGTTATAATAGTCACTTACATGGAGAAAAGTGTATGTGTGAGAAACCTGGAGACACCTCTGCTCCTATCAAAAGCAAAGGACTTTATTAAGAGATCTACCATGCATCCCCTTTGGGTCTCCATAATTCTCAAGCTTATTTTAAATCTGTCTCTTTCTCTCTATTTCTTACTCTTTCCGGAAAAGCAATTTCTTCAGTGTCAACTGAACTTTCATAAACACTTCCAATAAATTATTAGAAATTATGTTAAAATATGTGTCATTAACTATAGCATAAAATGTTATTATAAGAAATGAATCTGCCAAAACATACAAAAGATCTGTGTTTTAAAAATTGTAACATATTGCTAAAACAGATTAAGGACCAGGTAAATTATGTGTATACTATGATTATGATTTTAACAATATTAACATTTCTCCTAAAATTCATGTAGAGATTCAATACAGTACTGGTCAAAATTTGATGAGAATTTTTATTATAGGTCATTTCTGGTTATATGAAAAATTTTATGAAATTAGAAAGGACTTAGTTTTGAATAAAAATAGCATAGAGTTAAAATATAACACCACCTGAATTTAAGGCTTCCTAGGATGTGATAGTGATCACTGTAGTATAGTTCAAAAATAAATTAAATTAATAATACTAAAATAACAAATTGAGTTTTTAATTTATCTCTTTCTAAGACTCAGGGAAAAAGACTAGGACAAAAAACCTCAAGAACCATTTAAAAATAAGTTTAAAAGGCTTAAAGAAAGAAGTTTGCTCAATATTCATTTGATTAGATACTCTAAAATCTATTTAATAGAACTTCAAACTTCTGTTTTTTGCAGATATGTGATGCTATAGATTTATATGCAACTTTCTGACAATGTATAAACAAATATTCAGTATGAATTCTTAGATTTAGAACTGCTGAATCAAATGGTATAAAGTGTGATATGTCAATATTATTAAATTCACATTAGACAGAAGAGCAATAATTCACATTGCTATTAACAGTTTATAAACATTTGCCTGTTGTCAGTCACGGTAGCATGTTCTTATGATCAAAGAAATATGAAAGCTGAGGCAGAAGAATTGTAACTTTTGTGGTCAGCATGACCAAAATAATAAGACATAATGCGAAACAAAACAAACCCAAAGATTAAGAAAGGTACCTGTTTATCCACTCTAATTTCTATTATAATTTTTGATACTTTTCTATTGTGATAGGCAAAATTCCTGATTTTTTTTTACTTTGTATCATCTAATTGTCAATGACGCAAAATATATTTTCATATTTGAATAGTGCATATGGTTTAAATTATTTTCTTTCTCACAAAGTTATATTTTCTTTGAAGACATTGAATTTCTTTCACATTCTTGTAAGTATTCTTTATTTTATGTTGAAATGGTTTTCTTTTGCAAAATGTAGTACAAGCATTTTATAATGGCTATACTTTTTTGGGTTTTACTTTTGTTATTTCACTTTGTCTATGGCATGATTTTTATACAAATATTTAGTGTTTTTGCATGTGTAGTATGGTGCGTATGCAGGTGTTATGATTGTAGGTGTGTTGAGTATGCATGTGTATGTACATGTGTATGTTGTGCACACAGAGGCCCCAGGGCGTGCATATTTTCTCAATATTGAGTTGCTTTGCAGAATATAGAGCTATGATTTTTTTTATTGTCCATAATGAGTTACAATATTTAGTGGGCAAACAATGAGTTGTTATTCCCAATTCCCTGCTGCCCTCCCCTCCCCAATCCACTCGATAACCTCCTCCATGGGTTGTCTGGATCAGTCCTTGTGACAGGGAACCATGGATAGCCTAGTATTCAGCCAGATTCTTCTGGCTATGCCTCTGGATAATCTCCCCCACCATGGGATGAACAAGGGACCCACAGCCACAGCCATTCAATCAACACAGGATAAGCCAGTGAGACAGAAACCAACAATTTTCGACACAAAGACCCCTAAGCTCACAACCTTAAAGCAGCCTAATACTCATCCACCACAACTCAGGGAACTATGCAGAAGAGGGGGCAGAAAGATTGAGAGCTGTGATTTTTGCAAGGCCATGGATGCTCCAGTTTCTGCTCCCCACAGGACTGGAGTTACAGATGTGCAGGGTCATAACCAGCTTTTTCCAAGAGTCCTGGGACATCAAACTTGGTTAGTCTGAGGTCTCTCAGGTTCTCAAGGTTGTGGTAAGTACACTTACCTTCTGAACCATCACCACATCTTGAATATTTAATTTTTAAAGCAAAAGAATTATACATATTTTTATTTTTAATTTACATTTGCATGTGTGTGTGTGCATGTATGACAAGTTCTTTTGCCTCTGCAAAGGAATATACATCTGGCTTTACTTGGGTGGTTGGGGAATTGAACCTGAAACAGTAGGCTTTTCAAGCAAGTGCCTTTACCCATTGAGCCATCTCACTAGCTCCTGTACATATTCTAAAAAGTGATCTATATATTTAATATATGTATACCAATATGTATATACCATACTTACTAACTTCTGCATAGCTTTCCATTACTTTGATATTCCAAATTTTATTTACTGGCATCTGATCTTATAATTTCTCATAGCAGTTCATGTGAAGTCTGTTTTGCACACTGGAGTTCTACATGATACTTATTAGGAAAATAGGCTTTTAAGATGTTATTTTCAGCGACTTTCACTAATTCTGTAATGGAGAATGAGATCAGCATAGGTTAAAGGGGATAGACACTATTAATTTGGAGAGATTTCGATGGATATAACACAACTTTAGGCCCTAGATTAGGCCTACTTTTCTGGGGAGAATTTCTTTATTTGATAGCTTCCACATTCTGTATAGTCCAGTGAAATGATCAGTACTTTTTCTGTTAGCAAGGCTCACAGACTGAATGCTATGAAAGCAAGTATTTTTTTTTGCAGAAAATGAATACTTATTTGGGCAAAACTGTATGTTAGGAGACATGAAACAGCAATAGAATATAGTAGGTCGAAGCAATAGTTTTGGTAAATTTTCCTAGTGAAGAAGTCTGCATACATTTTTCTTAATTGGTTTTGTTTTGATATAAACTTTGGGAGAATGTAATATTTAGAATCAAATTATATGTGAAATACAGTAATTTTATCCTACTACTCAGTAACAACAACTTTGTTTCACCCTCCCTCCACTAAATTGATAAGTTCATTGAATTCAGTGAATTGTTTGGATCCTAAGTGATTGTCAGTGGTCTTATTCCTCTTGTTTTGCTGTTCAAGAATAAACCTACCTAAACATTTTATAGTACTAAAATTGCTGCAAACAACTGAAAGTTTTATTTAATACTTTAAATTTTTTCATGTGTTTGGTTTAAATTCCCAGTAGGTTTTTATGTTTGGAAAGATCTCTGCTTTTATTAAAAAGCTGGAAAAGGTCTGTGTAAGTGTTCCTATGATAGTGTGTATGTGTGTGGTTGCAATGTGCGCCCCTTTTTTTCAGACAGAGTATTTTAATAAAACATTACTGAATAGTTTCAGAAGCAAATATAAATATGTCAAATTTAAAAAAATGGCGAATAGAGTTAATGCAACTTTCTTAGTTTTCACTCAAAAAAAATCCTATAATCTTTCAATGATGATGAAAACAAACTTTATTCTCCAAACAATGAAACCATTAAATTCTTGAAGTTATCCATTGGTATTGAGCTCCCTATGTTAAGGTGAAAATCCGTTTATTTTAAAATTAGAAATGACTTTTTTTCTTCTTACAAGCAGTACTTGTTCATGACAAAAACCTTAAATAACTATGTACTTAATATTTTATACCTACTGTTGGAATGAAACCACTCATTTCTATAACTGAAGATTCAAGGGTGCCTTGTTCCTACATTTGGAAATAGTTGTTACATATCTACATCAGTGTTTTATAAATCTTCATTTAACTTGGGCCCAACTAAATACAATGGCTAACTACTATAGTATTGTAAGATTTATCAAATAAATTATAAAATGTTCAATAAAATAATAAAAAAATTATTATATGCTTCAGATAAATATCTTTCATTTTAAGTCACAATCTTATATCCTTAAAATTGAAACTTCTTCACTGTCTTTCAGAGAATGGCAGGGGAAGATTAAAATGAGCAAGAAAACAAAATAAATGATAACAAAATTATATTCCAGAACTTAGAACATTTCTGTTACCTCATTTATGAACAAAAAACCCTATTCATTGAGATCAATGATACTTCACTCTTCCATATGTCTCTAGTTTGATGTGAAAATAGTCTAATGTATTTTAAAGTTGGGATACTCTGATCCCATTGATATTTCTAGGAAGTCAGACTTCTCTGCCTTTAATTCTTAGCTATCAATTCCTTTTCTTCAAATTCTCATCTTTAAAATTGGAATACTACCTATCTAGAATGATGGTTATAGAAATTAAATGGGATAATATATAAAAACACCTTGTATGTAGTTATGTTTCATTTTCCCTCACTCAAATGAAAGATTATAATTCAAAATCCTATTGGGGAACAAATCCTTAGAATATTTTAGACTTTTAAAATTTATGGTAGATTTATATATTCAATCATAGACTAATAATCCAATTCTGTGAATTAGATACTGAGATTCAATAGTTGGTATTTTGCTGTTTTCACTTTTATTCTATATAAAATTAAAATATATTCTTGAATGTTATACATGTATCTGTACATACATCAGTGTATTTTAAAGCAATATTTAGTAATACAGTGTGATGGTTAAATTTTGATGTCAACTTGACCTTTCAAGTAATCTTGGGTGGGTCTCTCAGGATGTTTACAGGAAGGCAGCCTCTCAGTAGGGGGCAGGATGTAAAAAAGCTCAGGAAAGCTATAAGTAAACATCCTTTCCTGTGTGGGCAGTGCAGGAAGGAAATTCCAGAGACTCAGGAAGCCATTAAGTCTAGCATAGAATTGCAAGACCCCACCCTAAGGCTATATAAAGGTGAAAGAATTCTTTCCCTGCCCTCCTGCCTGCTTGCTGTTCTGTGTGTGTGGTGTAGGTGATGGCTTTCTCTCTCTGTGAAAGAGGACCAGCCTCTTTCACTTTTATGAGACTTCCCCTGGATCTGTAGTTTGAATAAATCATTTCCTCCCATAAACTGTGCCTGGTTTGAACATTCATCCCAGCGTCGTGTGGCTGACTGTGACATACAGTTTATATTTGTTTTCAAAGAATAAGTGGAAATTCACATCTCCTTCCTCATTAATTGAATCGTTCAGTTAACTGTAGCACGTTTTAAGATAAATGTCCCAATGAAGTTAGTGGAGACATACTCATTGTGCTTCAGACTAGAAGTTCAAATGCTATTGAAAGACTTTGTTTGTATAATAAAAATTAAATTGATAGATTTTCACTATTAAAAATTAAAAGCAATTGCACCAGAAAATAAAACAAAATGCTCAGGAAATTAGAAATGAGGTGGTTTTACTTCCTGTTACAATTGTATTTTTGTATCAATGGGATGAAATCTGGTAGTAGGAGCAAACCAAAGCCTGCTGCCTCTAGTGCAAGTATTTTAAGTTAGAAGTCTTCAGTTTATAAGATGACTTAAAACCTAGAGTGTAATAAATGCACTGGACACCACAAAAAATAAGTGCTAAATAATTCATCAAATAGATTTTTTTAATTCGCACTATTGGTATCAACTTAATGTTAAGTGCACCACTATTGACTGTAACATATAATTTAAGTAAATTCTCCTCATGGTAATAGAATAAATACATATAAACCTCCTACTCAAATACATAGTGAGAATCTGGAGATTTTTCATTAACTTGAACAAGCTGATAATCTTCTAAACTTCAGTGGGAGCAGAGACGTACCTAGATTTCACCTTGTAGACCTGGAATGAATCCTCAATCTCTACTATTAACTAGCTAAATGAATAGATAAGTGAAGACAAATGCTCTTCATTGTGAAGATATTACTCTCTGTCTCCCTCTGTCCCATCTCTCTCTTACACATAAACACACACACTGCCATAATTAATAATATACATTTTTCATCATGTGTGAAAGCATTTCATGGCTTTATTGAAATAGCAAAGGTGCCAAGTGATTTACAGGTTACTGTGTTAACTATTTTCCATATACTAGTGGAAGACACACAAGTAAATATGCACACAAGTTGAAGGTGTCAATGCCTGAGGGCAGCATGTAAACCCATTGTCTATTCAGACATCAATTTTCAGAATTTGTGCTCTTTTACCTACCATATTGTCTATCAGACAAATGCCACCAATTCCTCTATCTTCTCTTTCATCTAGCCCGTTTGGGTTGTGTATTCTTTATTCTTCTGACCCCCAGATGTGAGGTGATAATAGAGGAAGCCTAAACAAGGGAGAATGGAAAGAAAGATTGATGAATTTCTCAAATAAAGCTAATTGAAAAACAAAGCTAGTTATATTCTACCTTTGTTGTAAACTTCCTTTAAACAGAGTAGAGTTAGAGCTCTCTTTTCTTCTTTCAAAAATCAATGACGGCTTTGTACTTTAACTGTGAATTTATTACCTTCTCAATAGATTTGCATTAGTAATGTGACCCAAACCATTCCAGCCTCCTCAAATACTTATGATTTTGGCATTGAGTAGAATTTTGTTAGGATGTGTGTCCCATAGGTGCAGGTAATGAACTGGAAAGGGGAAACCCGCCCAATGAGAACATATGTCTTCTACACTACCAGTTTTCAGTTTCAAGTTCAATATCTGTTCTTACCAACTACAATCAGTGCTTTATTTAAACATGCAATTTTCTTAAATTTACACCAGTGAGTTTTCAAAATGGAGCTTTTTCCTACTTTTGTCTCTTTATTTTAAAATTGTCTTCTGAAAAAAAATTCCCTTCATCACAGTGCTTGGTTTTGCAAAGTAATTCCTGAATGTAGGTAAAAAGAGAAATTTTTAACAGCTAATCTGCATTTTTGTTCCAGCACAATATCGATCTGACAGTAACAGTTTTGATAAGGTGCACTTTTTGCTGGGTGGAACAAAGAGCAATAAATTAGTTTTGAACTTTTGTGATCTTATATTATAAAGAGTCTACAACAGATGCTGTATTAAAATCAATTGTCAAAGTGAAGAAGAATTAATAACTGTTGCACTGTATAACCTTTACATAACTGCAGTCTGAGGAAGGGCACTCTAAGATCTACTGCTACATTTCATTACTGTGTTCTTAATAGGAGATCCTTTTCATTAAAAACCTGAGAAAGAAGCAGCTTATTTTATAAATTGGTTTACAGAACTTACACAAATTTGACTAGCCTCAATTTTCTCTTACATGATTGAGAGATGAAGTTGAAAGCACATCCTAAGAAGGAAATTCTCAAGACTAATTTTGGATTATGAAGTCAAATGACAGATTCAGTAGCAAATATTTTATTTTTATCAGGAGGAGATTTCACAGTAGATTGCTTTAACTTTCTATTTGCTTCAGAACCTAAGGGATGGGATACTTTTTGTCTGAAGATCTTTAAAAAAATTCTACAGGACTGGAGAGATTGCTCAGTGGTTAAGGCACTTGCCTCCAGTGCCTAAGGCCCCGGGTTCAATTCCCCAGGATCCACATAAGCCAGACCCACAAGGTGGTGGCCCTGGTGTTCTCTCTCTCTCTCTCTCTCTCTCTCTCTCTCTCTCTCTCTCTCTCTCTCTCTCTCTTTCTTTCTCTCTCTCTCTCTGTATCTCTCTGCTTGAAAATGAACAAATAAAATATTTTTTAAAAAATTCTACAAATATCATGGGCCAAAGTGTCATTTTCTAAGTGACTCCAGAAACTGCTACTGCTGTTTTCCAGATAAAGAAACTGAGTCACAAACTGGTTAAATAACTGCCTAAATAGCTGCCTCAAGATAATTACCCAGCTCACAGAGTTTGTCTTATATTTTAGTGGCTGCATGAAAAAGAAATCCAGACCTTCAGGCACCTCTGCTAAACCACTCTTGATGATTATGGCCCTTTCACGGGAATTCTAAAATAAAATTCACCTCAAAAGTTCTTATGAATCTCTTGATGCCAAAGACCACTAGGGTATGACAGAGCAGCCAAAGCAAGGGGTTTTGTGTTTTAAAGTGCTGTCTGCTATAATGCATGGGAAGTAGTGAAAAGTATTTGGAGTCAACATAGCTCTCACAAGATTCATAGGCCCAAATTTACTCACAGGAAAATGCACTAAGGTAGGCCTTACAACAAACTTTGTGAATATGAGAGAGAACTAGGAATTAGACTAAAAGTGCATCCCCTCATTAGTTATGAGGCTTTAGGCAATTTGTATATCCCTTGCTATTCCCAGTTTTCCTTTCTATCTCTACAAGAAAAAGACATACTAGAACCAGTGACTGCTCTTAAGGAGGAGTTAAGCAAAAAGTTTGATATAAACTATGGATGTTGGAAATCAGCAAATAGCTATAGAGCAATTTCCAGCTTCTAAAATATTTATGCTCCATTTTATCAGGGAATGGATATTTTGTCCCCATTCTACCCCAGCGGGCTCACAGGCTTTAGTTTAAGGACCTTGGAGAAAGTAGTTTTAACAAAATTGATTCTATACTTATCTAGTTTAATTAAACAACATGCCTTTATGCACACTGAAATAATAAAATATGCCTGCTTGTGCAAAATATGTAAAAGGTTGGATGGGTACAGGCAGGTATATCACTCCCAAGCATTAGTTGTTCTTTTTAATGGTTTCAAATTTTCTGTTCAGAACAGAGACTCCAAACTTTTCAAAATCCATAAACATGCTGAGTTTTGAAAAAAACATTGACTCTAAAATATGGAAAGATAATGGTGGTAAAGTTAAAAGTTTTACACATATTTCAATTTCTAAAACATCATTTACCATTTAATGTACTTAAAATCATATATTTTTTCATAAAACTCAAAAATGAATTTATTAAAATTCTTCCAGCCTTTCATAGTAAAATTATATCTAACATGTAAGTAGGTATAATTTACATTTTTGATTTGCGGTAGGGTAGAGCTTTCAAATATAAAAGTGAAACTGTAAAAATATCATTAATCCAAGAAGTGATAGGTTTTTCTGAATGAGGTCCTAAGATATTATTCTTCTATTTTCATGAGAAAGCTAGAAGCAGTCATTTGGGCAGTAGAAGAGATAAAAGCCACCTAATGTTCAAGAAGAGAGGGGAGACAATAGAAAACTAGTTCTATTTTAGAATTTCAGTGTAGTGGTATATTTAAAGTTTATGTTTGTTTTTTCAAATTTAATAAAACCATTCAAATATATAGAGAAATTGAAAAATATGCAATGAAATAACGACAAACATATAAATTATAGTTATATATATAATTTATACTTGATGCTACATTTTATATTTTGCATATTTATTTCATCTACTTTTCCCATAAACTATTTAAAAATAATTTTAGACACCATGAAATTATACCTGTAACTTTGCAACTATGCATTAAAAGGGGGATTTTTTTCTAATGAAATTATGCTACTATTGTCATCCTTCTTAACAGATTCCTCTATATAATTTAATTTCTAATCCATATTGAAGTTCTTGGACTGACTTTAATAGCTTATTCAAATCAGGATGCTATCAAATATCATGCACAGTTTTTTTCTAATCTAACAGACCCCAATATTTTGTTTTTCTTTACAAATTGAACTGTTGAAAAGATGAATACTGTGCTTCTACAAAATGTTTGATCTTCTGTATTTAATTACTTCCTTTCTTGTGGTATTTAATTCATTCTTCACTTTCCCGTATTTCCTCTCAGTGGAAAGTTAGGTCAGAAGGCTGCATAAGATTTTTGGCAAGTCTGTATCATAGATGCTGTGCAATCCTTCATGATGTATTTTATCAATCGGAGCATATTGTCTGCTTGTCCATTATTCATTATGACAATGAGTGATTTTTGGTTAGAATGGTAGCAACTTGTTTTGTCTATTGTAAAGATTTAATTTCCCTTGCAATTAGCAAGTAGAATTAAACTTTTTCTCACACAGTTTTCAATGGATGAAAGGATTAGGATAAAAAGCATATGAAATGAAGCCCACAATGTGTTTTAATGCCTTTTTAATTCTTCTCAAAGTGCTTATATTTTTTTTTCATTTTCAGTCATGAAGCTTTATTTTACTCCTTTCTTGTAGCCTTATTTTTTTTCTTGTGAAATATTGGCAAGTAGCTGGTGGCATACTATTTTAAAAAACACATTTATAATAAAAACACAAATATTTAATGTCAGTAGTAAGCCATAGGAAATTACCTAAAAAGTTATTATCCCAGGCAAATACTTTACAAAACCTTGATGTAGGGCAGAATACATTTTTGTAAAAAAAATAAAGTATGTGTATTATAAATTTTAACTATTTCCAGTATAGAGTTTAATATTGATTTCTTACACATGCTTATATGTTTTTCTTGAGGTCAATTGCAACAGAGCACTTCATGTGGTTGCCATTGTGTCCTTTATTTCTTTATATTATTTATATTATATTATATTATATTATATTATATTATATTATATTATATTATATTATATTATATTATATTTATATTAATATGTTATTTGTGCTGATTTCAGTGGCCTGGAAAAATGGTTCACACTGCAGGAATGCATAGCACAAAACTGTCTTCAGTGAATTGAGATGCCCGATCAATTGAACAGTAACAAGTAATTATATTTAATGGTAATTTCATTTTTATAACAAACATATGTGAAAAATCACAAAAATATGCTTCTGAGCAAATCGTTTTAATGACTGATTTTTAATAAATTTGCTTGCTTGACCGAAGATGTGGATGTAAAAACAAAAGAATCTGAAATTGCCTCAGGGAGTGAGGTCAGGTGAAGGTTAATCAAAGGAAGTGACAGTGAAATGGAATTCATGGCTTTTGGTAAATTTTTAATCATTATTTTTGCTCACATACAGAGCATCATGCCATTGAAACTTAAGCTCTGTAGATATAATTTTATAAAATTACATGACATTTTTTCCTTAGGATTGGGCTTTCAGTTTGTATTTTAATTTTAAGCTGAAATTCTGAAATTGGAAGAATAAAGAAGATTAAATGGCAATGAAGCATACCTTGGAAAAGAGATGAATTTCAGTAGGATATTGAAACAGCATTTTATGTATTTATAATTTGTAGGAGATATTAACAGGGAAATCCACTCAATTTTTATAAGCAGACACTTTACTATATAAAAACATCATGGAAATCATGACTGGTTTCAATACACACTAGCAAAAACTGAGGATGTGAGCAGAAGAAATCTATTTTGAGATTACTTAGTATAAGAATGTTTCTTCCCTGACAAAGACAATATTTTAAGGAGATACTCTGACCATGCTGTTAAGTATACTCTTCAATAAGATTTTATTAGTTAAAGGAGATGTTAAACATTATTCTACCCCAATTTTTCTCTTTTTCTAGATGAAAAGAAACAAATGACAAATAAATTAAAGAGATTTGTGAAGATTGATGATCACTTTTGATGAAAAGAAAAATTCTATCCATTCTATTTAATTTTTACCGAAATAACTTTGTTTATTTTAAAAAGATGGAGTGAACTCTTGATAATTTTATTACTGTCTGAGACAATTGCATGGAAGTGAACAGCATTATTGTCATTTTCACTTCATTATGTATAATTAATATTATTTAGCGATTTTTGTTATTTGAGGATAGGGATTATTTTTTTCAGTTTCTACAAATACACTGTGAAAGATATTTTATTGATAATTATCAATATAGAAACTTGGACTAATAACCATTTTATACTCTAAAAATATTAGATCACTAGCAGTTATGTTAATTATCTAGTGAAATCATGTGAATATTATTTTAGTAATATGAATAATTACAAAGTAATTTATCTGAGAAAACACTGGGCAACCTTACTAAACTTACTCAGAATGGATTGTAGTGAAATTGTACTGAACAGATAGCCTTTCATGTAAAACAAAACACGAATTTTGCACTTTGTTGGAGCTGCAAACTTATGGAAAGAAAAAAAAATCTATGGTGTTGCCCTGAAAAAATCTATGGTGTTTCTTTCTCTGCAAGAATGTGTTTTCCATTTTTCTCTTTAGAATTTTCTTCCCTTGTGGCACAAAGTGAATTTAGAAAGATGCATGAAATTGAAATGGCTAGGCTACTATAGCATTTCTAGAACTCGCATTTCCCCTACACAGACCCTTCTTTGGTCTGTTACCTGGAAGATTCTCAGCCAAAGACTGGAGTGCTTTGAATCATGGACATGCATATTAGTGATACTTATACAATATCTAATATGTATTATATGTATATACTACATTATATATAATACATACATAGTGAGAGTCAACCCAGAAAACTAAGAAAAATTGTCCAGCTGTTAGCAATGTTGCTAACACGGTTGCTATTTATTTTTTGCTTATATGGAAATGAAAGTGAAATGCTCTTTTAAAGTAGGAGAAAATGCATTCATTAGAATATCTGATTGTTTAGAACTGTAGCTTTTACAGAAGGAAATGTTAACCTAAAAGAGGGTTAAGAAAAAATACTGAAAAAAGCTTTTGCTTGTTTTATTGTAAGTGCTTTTAATTTTGGAGAACCGTGAACCTTAAGAAAATCTGTTAGTGAATGGAGAGACTGTAAAAGGGGATGGGAAGAATGGGGGGATGGGAGGGTGGGAAGACTCATACAATAAACTAAACTAATAATGAATCAACACCATAAAACCCTAGCTTTTATACAGTAAGATCCTGAGGAAGCTGAGGGCACCACCTGGTACTAGGGGCCTTGAATAGAATGGGAGGAATCATAACCTCAAGAATAATTTCTCAGGCTGCACCTCCCTGTCCCAGTTATTGGTTCCTTCCCACATTGAGCTTTGATCACAGAGACACAGGAAGCCCCCAAAACATGAATGACTTCTGTCAAAGCTCTTGAATACCTGTCCCAGGACTTAGGTAAGACCCTATTGCTGAAGAAATCACGGTGTCATCAAACAAAACTAAGAGATCCTGGTAAGTCCAGAATGGTAACCAGCTCCCAGATGGTAGCATGTGTAGCACTGGAAGGTGTTGCATGAGCTGCCAGGGGAAATTGGTCAATAATATTTAGAGAAAGCAGAGACCACTGATATACAATACAGACAGTTGTCACAAGAATGCAGAGGACAGGGCTCTAGAGCAGAGATCAGCAAGTCAAGAAGTACTCATCTGTGCAACAGTGATGGTAAACCTAGGAGGCTAATCAACAGCTTACTGATTGGCTAAGAGAGCTGTGTTGCAGTCAGCTTTCTAGTTGCTGCGCAGGAAGAACCCAGACAAAAGCGGCTTGTGGAGGAATGGGTTTATTTGGCTTACGGACTCAAGGGGAGACTCCATCCTGGCAGGGAAAACGATGGCATGAGCAGAGGGCTGGACATCACCTCCGCCACAGCACTGCAAACAGCGGCAGGAAGGTGTGCCAAACACTGGCAAGGGGAAGCTGGCTTATAACCCCATAAGCTCGCCCCCAACAACACAGCTTCATCAAGGTTGTAAAACCCAAACTGCCATCAGCTGAGGATCTATCTATCAGAACATATTCAATTGTTTGTGGGGGACACCTGGATCAAACCATGACAGTCCGCCCCTGGCCCCCACAAACTAATAATCATTCAAGATATAAACACAATATGTTCAGCTCAACTCTTAAGTCCCCACAGCTTTCAACTAAGCCATAATACCAAAAATAAACCCATAATGGCACAGAACATTCACAATGCAAA
>PVHP010039509.1:0-16318 GCA_004024765.1 Zapus hudsonius | reverse complement strand
TATAGTTAACTTGGATCTGAGAGATGGGTGAGGAAGTTTTGTGAGGAAGGGGAGGTGGGATGAACTCTTCAATTACGAAATGGTTCTCTATCTTCTGTGGTCACTTTCTCTGTGGTAAAGGAGTGCCATCTACTGGGCAAGGACATGGACTCCTTCGGAGGTTTCTAGTGAAATCTCCATGTTTCATAGTCTACAGTGCTACAAAGTTTAAGTACTCGATATGTAAACGACTGAGATGACTAAATGCTTCTCTCCTACATTCCCATCTGAAACTAATGCAGACTCCTTTTAGTTCTGGAACAACCCTCTCAACATGCTTTCATTTACTAAAAAAAAGCTAAATGTAAAGAAAGCTGGAGAGAGAGGCCAGTTGTAAAGTGCTTACCTCACAACCCTAAGGACCTTCTTTCTGATACCAGACCCACATAAATGCCAGACATGCTGGTACATGCTTGCAGCATTCAGGAGGTGGAGACAGATCTTGGGGTTACCTGATTAGCTAGATGAGCTGAATTGGTGAGCTTTGGATCAATGAAAGACCCTGTCTCAATAAAGAAGGTAGAGAGAGACAGAGGGTGATGCTTAACATTGACACCTCTCCTGTACATGCACACACATGTGAACATTCATCTACACTGACATATGAGTATGCACATACACATGCATAATAAACAAAAAGCGCTATACACCAGACATCAATTATTCAGTGGTTAACATCTTGGTTCAAAATCATAATTCCTAAGAGAGCATCATCGTCTTTAAAACTGGATGGTGATTCCATGTGTGCCTAAATGCATGGTGGTGAACACCTCTGTCCTTCAAGTCCAATAACCAACACTCAGACCACTGATGCAACAGACCCTTCTGCAGAACTGAATGGAAATGAAGAGTGAGGGAGACCATGGCAGAAAAGAAAGAGAGGCACAGAACAAATAAAGTCATGGATAAAGAACTATTCCAGGGGGCTTCTCATCCACACCTATCACCAGAGTACATGCTGCATTAGACTGGAAAGTTACAAGAGTACCTCTGACATAAACTTAGCCGACAAGAATTAAAGGAGGCACTAAAGCACTTGTCTGGTAAATGGTGGTGAGGACTGCTGAGAAGATGGGAGGGTGGGAAAAATCTGAAGGACAATGTCAAAGTCCTCAGAGTCTCAGCCCAGTTTTTTTGTTTGTTTGTTTGTTTGTTTGGTTGGTTGGTTGGTTGGTTTTGATTTTTGATGTAAGATCTCACTCTAGCCCAGGCTGACATAGAATTCACTATATAGTCTTAGAGTGGCCTCGAACTCATAGTGATCTTCCTACCTCTGCCTTTGCAGTGCTGGGACTAAAGGCATGTGCCACCATGCCTGGCCTGAGCCCAGTTTTAAGGTCATATTCCTCAGGCTACAGGTGATATATTCAAACAATTCTTGCACACAACTATATTCACTTATACAGTGTCTGCTTGTCAAAGAACTTTGCTTTTCCTATACTTGGTAAAATAATTCTTTAGGCAAAGCAATATATGCTTAATGGTATTTCTGCATTTTACTTTTAGATGATATTTTAACAAGATTATTTTGAATAAGAATATTGATGGGCATAAATGCAATGCAAACTTTCCCTCTTTGCCAAACAAATCCTTAGACAAGGAAACTGGGTGAGCATGGACTATCAGACTCCTGTCTGGATTGCTTGTACTGTGTGCTCTGTGACATAATGTGTTAACCAAGGTCAGATAGGGAAAATGATATCAAATAGGTAACTTCTGAACAATACCTGAATAGAAGTATGAGAAGGAGTTATACTATGTCTGCTCTGTATGATATTAGGCAGGGGTTTATGAAAGTAAAAACAAGTCCAGGGTTTGGATTCATGGGCTCATGGCAATCCTGATATAGCCCTTAAATTATACTGAGTGATTTTATGAGGTCTACAATATAACAGCCTAACAGTGTCTATGCAGGTTCACACTCACAGAGGAATGTAATTGAACAAGTTTTACAAAACAAGCAATAGCCTCTTTGTTTCTTCTGACCTGAAAATTTTGAAGGATTATTTTATGAGGCAAAACAAACCATGGAAAACTTCATGAACTCTTCCAGTGTCTAGTTTTTTAAAAGGCAAAATGCTATTTATTCAGCCAGGATTAACATTTGAGAAAGTAATTCTCAAACTGGTGACAAATGTATTACTCATTACCTTGGCTTTCTAGGAAGGACACTGATATCCAAATGGTAGTCACTCTTTGAAAAGAACTATGTTTTAAAGCCTCATTTGTATGAAACAATGAGGAAGCAAAGAAAAGCTCACAATGGTGAGACACCATTCCTATATTCTTCAACTCTGTTCACTATTAAACTACAAGAGCAGACCCCATTTCCCTAAGATAATTTATGGTATCTTAGTGTCATCTCCCTCTTTTGGCTGATGTTTTCTTTTAAACTGTGACACATTTCCTAACCTTGAGATCACTGTTGCAGTATTTCTACTACGTACGTGTACTAACTGTGTCATTATGTGTCCACTTGTCACATAGCATATGGAGAGAAATGCTTTTCCTCTTGATTTATAAAACTACTGTGGCTTGGGTTTGGGGATTGAGACAGAATCTCATTCTGTAGCCACTCTGGTCTAGAATTCCCTATGTACCACAGGCTCGCCTTGAGCTCAGAGCAACCTCCTGCTTCAGATGCCTAAGTACTGAGTATGGTGGCTTATTTTTAATGTTAAGACAATGTTTTCAAGGCTAGGGAAAAGGATCACTGGGTAAAAGTGCTTTCTGTGCATGCATGATGACTGGAGTTGAATCCCCAGAACTCATTTATAAATGTTAGTAATCTCAGCTCTTGTAAAGAGTGATAAGAAGTGTCGGTAGAAGAATCCTGGAAGCTCCTAGAACAGCTAGCCTGCATACAGTGTAGGAACAAGAGACCCTCAAGCAAGGTGGACAATAGGGACTGATAGCCAGAGTTGATCTCCACGTGTGCTCTGTAGTGCAGGCACACACAGAATTTAAAAGATATTAGACTCTTTTCAAAAGAAATTCTCATGGAAACCTAATGGTGTGCGCATTGCTAACTCCATTCTCTGCACCTATATAAAGGCCGACTCACTCATTCTCCATGCAGTAGTACATGAACACTTAGACCGCTAGCTCTATCAGGCAGGAAATAAAGGTGTCTACAAAAACAGCAACAGAAGATGCCTCCAGAATCACCTGGATGTCTTCAAGCATATTGGACAAAGGGCCTCCCCAGGTCAGTTTTGAGTCTGGGAACAGCAAAGACTCCTGCTTTCTTGTTTATTACTTGCCTCTTGAGCTATGGAGCATGAGGGCTGGAAGGATTAGGTATCCTTGGCCTCCCAGACCCCATGTCCTCAACCCTTTCCCACTTTCCTGTCTTTTTCAGTAATTGAAAAATGAACACTTTAGACCAAGGAGTCCTGTCTAAGTCATAAACACTAGAGTGAATTGACTTCAGAGAGGCCCAGTTAACAGACTATTTGAGACTAGATAACCTGAGTTTTCTGGAGGCGGAAAAAATCAGGATCAAGGTGAACAGCAGGCTTGGTGTGGGAAGCCTTGCTTCCTGCTTCCACAATGGCCCCTTGAGTGCTCTGGAGGAAAGGGATGCATTGTACTCATTTGCACAAGGTAGAAAGAGACCAAATTCTCTGCTCTGCCTTCTTTTTTTTTTTAAAAAAAGAGGTTTTTAATTACTTTATTTCTTTACACAGAACTGAAAGTGATGTTACAGTATATAGGTTCTTTACAACTCTTCTACTTTGCCCTCTTAATAATATTGGTCAATCCTGGAAGGTGAAGTATTACTTTTACACTCTTGTGACAAAACACTTGACAGAAATAGTTCATGGAAGAAAGTGTTATTTTGGCTCATGGCGTCAGAGGTTTCAGGCTGTGGTTATCTGGTACCATTGCTTTGGGCCTGAAAAAAATCAAGGCAGAAATGCTTGCAATGACAGCCAGGGAACAGAGAAGTGAAAGGATGGGGCCCCCAAGAATGTGTTCCCAGTGACCTACTTCATCCAACTAGATCCCATCTCCTAATTTCGAACACCTCTCCTCAATTCCATCAATTTATGAATCAGTTTGATTTGTTGAGGAAGTCAGAGTTCTCCAGATCCAATGACTTCCCAAAATCCTTGTCTTTGGACACTACTGTATGGTCAACCAAGCCTTTGACATGTGAGACCTTTCAGAGACACATCATACCTAAATAGTAATAAGCCTAAAACACTTTTCACCCTGGCAGACCACTTACTTACCCAACTACTGCAGTGGAGGATTAAGTTTCTAATACATAGATTATTTTTGTGCTGATCTTCTGAAAGAGACGCTTAAAAGTAGCTCAGGCTGGCCTTGAACTCAATGGAGGCCATGCTGACCTCAAACTACTGATCCCCTTGTTTTGTTAGGGACAGGCAATTCACCATCTTAGTTAGCTTTGACAGATCAAAGGAAGAGATGGACAAAAAGCCCCCTGCTCCATTCTCAGAAGAGAGAGAAAGAAAAAAAGAGTCATCACTGGTAAAGAAGGTCTGAATTTAAAGGAATGTCTGTAAATAGACAACCAGATGGTTGCCATGAGATTAGAGTGACCACTTAGATATGGCCAGGATGTGGGTTAAAAGGCCATGAGCCACCTGTGTGCCATAAAGACAGCAGATAACTCTTTAGTAAAGACAGCAGATCTTTACTAAACTGTGAAGTGCCCATGCTTGTAACCTCAAACAGCCACCTGTATGGCATAAAAATAATAGATAACTATGAAATGTCACATGCCTATAAACTGAAACCTATAAAACCTAGTGAAGAAGGCAGAAGAGGGGTCCTGGGTCAGAGGTTCAACTTTTGAGCCAAGACCCATACCTCAGCATGCTGAACCTCACTGTGTGACTTGCATTATCCTGTGTGTCTTCTGTGTTGTGAGGAGCTCGACCTCAGACCTCAACATTTGGGGGCTCATCCGGGATTTGACCTCTCCTCAAGGAACAGACAATCTCGATACTGAGGTTCAGGGAAACCGCAGAAGGAGGATTGGCCACCTCCGTCTGGTTCTGGTTGAGAATTCTCATCTGGGTGGAAAGAAAGGGCTGTGACCCTGGAGATTCCACTGTCGGAAGCCGAGGGAGACGTCCCTGGCAGTCAGGAGCCAAAGTGATATCCTCAGTGGATGCCGTTTGGGCTAATTTCTGGTAAGGATCCTGATCTGGGTGTGAATGATGTGAATGACACTAAGCCTGTGAGATTGGTGTGGCCGACCAGCCAGTGGATGTGGGAGAGTCCTGTACGAATCTGTTTTGCTTCCAGGATTGTGTCTTTTGTTCTCTTTTCTCTTTTCTCTTGTGTTCCCCTCCCTTTTGCTCACTATAGAACAAACTCAGGTTACCCCAAAGACTCTTCTCTTCAGTCATGTCTCTGAAGTCCGCACAAGAGTGCGCAATTATGGCGTGGAGCTGAAAAGAGGTAAGTTTGACTCCCTTTGTTCAGCCAAATTGCCAAATTTTAATGTAGGATGGCCACTGCAAGGAACCTTCTCTCTGGACATAATTACAAAGGTCCGAGACATTATCAACAGATCTGGTACCTAGGGCCATCCTGATGTTTCCTTACATCTTGGTATGGCAGGCCCTAATAGAAAATTCCCCTTCGTGGCTGAAACCCTTCATCCACAATAGGGAGAAATAACCTCCCAAGGTATTGGCAGTTACTAAGGCTAGCCCCAAGCCTCCTCAGCCAGGTGTCACTGCCTCAGAACCCCCTAGTCCACCTGGGAAGTCCAGTTTGCAGGAAGAAGCGACTCTTTACCCATCCCTGCTAGATCTTGATTTAGAGGGAAATCCCCCACCCTATGCGGCCGCAGCACCACCACCTCCATTACCCAAGGCGGCGGAACTCCCAGAACACCCCCACTCAACTGCCTTTCCATCTGCACCCGACCACTGGGCCTGCAAGGGGGCTCAGATCTCACAGGCACCGAGAGGAGGCCCCAGAAGAACCCTCTTCCATTTCTACAGGGGCCCTGTCCTCCCAGTCCGAGCCCTTCTTGAGTAGTGACCTATATAACTGGAAAGCCCAGAACCCTCCCTTCTTGGAGGATCCTAGGGGTCTAACTGATTTGTTTGAATCTATTCTGCACACTCACAGTCCCACTTGGGATGATTGCCAACACTTATTCAAAATTTTGTTTACCACTGAGGAACGAGAGCAAATCCTCACTGAAGCCAGGAAGAATGTCCCCAGTGACAATGGACGGCCAACTACCCTGCCAAACCTGATTGATGACCATTTTCCTTTGAACAGACCCGAATGGGATTTTGGGGATGCAGAAGGTAGGGAGAGTCTCCGTATATACTGCCAGACTCTTTTGGCAGGTCTCTGGGTGGCAGCATGCCACCCCACCAATTTGGCAAAAGTGAAAGCATTAATGCAGGTGGGAAATGAAAGCCCGGCCGCATTTCTCGAGTGCCTCTATGATGCTTATAGGCAGTACACCCCCTTGGATCCCGTAGCACAGAAAAACCAGCTGGAATAATGTCCTTCATAAACCAGGCAGCCCCAGATATTAGAAAGAAGCTATACAAACAGGAGGAACTTGGGGAAATGACCATTCATGATTTGATGAAAGTGGCAGAGAGGGTTTCAATACTCATGAGACTCCAGAGGAAAGGGAGGACAGAATTGGAAAAGAAAATCAAGAACTCCAGGAGAGGATTCTAAAAGAGGACAGAGAGCACCAGGGTAAGGAGACCAGGAGACAACAGAAGGAGGTGGATAAGATTTTGTTGGCAGGTATCCAAGGAGTTGCTGGGACTGGATTTAAACCAGCTGAACCCTCAGGGCTAGACCCAAACTAGAGAGAGGGCAGTGTGTTTACTGTAAGGAATATTGGCACTGGAACAGAGAATGCCCTAAACGTCAAACAGCAAAGACAGGGACACAGATCTGGCAAGGATGCCCATGTCCTGATGGCAGGGATGGATAGTGATTAGAGGGGATGGGACTCTGACCCCCTCCCAAAAGTCTTGGGTAACAATGTATGTGGTGGGGAAGCCAGTGGGATTTATGGTCAACACCAGTGCCCAGTATTTAGTACTCAGTAAACTCACTAAACCCTTATCCCAAAAAGACTAGCCTAGTGCAGGGAGCAATGGGATCCAGGGCATATCGATGGACCAGTAAGCATCGGGTAGATTTGGGCAGGCACCAGGTGACTCATTCCTTCTTAGTCATCCCTGAGTGTCTGGCTCCTCTTTTAGGGCATGATTTGTTATTGAAGATGAAGGCTTGTATGCACTTTGAACCAGATGGCATCAAAGTGATGGATGGCAAGGGACAGCCTCTCCACGTATTGACTATGTCTCTCGCAGATGAGCATCACTTGTTTGCTAGACAGAGCCCCCCACTATTAGATGCATGGCCCCAAGAAATGACCTATTGGATTCACACCTACCCCCAGGCCTGGGCAGAAATAGCGGGAGTGGGACTGGCCGCACACCATGCTCCAGTAATAGTGGAACTCAAGGCTTCAGCCCAGCCCATCCTGGTTCATCAGTATCTCATGTCCCCTGTGGCACGAAATGGAATTGCCCCTCACATTAACTGTCTCCTAGAGGCTGGAATCCTGCAATCTTGTCATTCTGCCTGGAATACCCCACTTCTCAATGTAAAGAAACCTGGGGGAAAGGATTACAGGCCCGTTCAGGATTTAAGGGAAGTAAATAAAAGGGTTGAGGATATTCACCCTACTGTTTCTAACCCTTATATACTGTTGAGTCACTTACCCCCCTCTCATGTTTGGTATACCACTCTAGATCTAAAGGATGCATTCTTTAGCATAGCCCTGGCACCCAGCAGTCAACCCATCTTTGCCTTTGAATGGCATGATGAGAGCACGGGTACCCCTGGGCAGTTAACATGGACAAGACTTCCGCAAAGCTTCAATAACTCCCCTACCCTGTTCAATGAGGCTTTGAGTCAAGATCTGGACTCTTATTGCTGGAGCCATGCCTCAGTGACTCTCTTACAATATGTTGATTGCTTGATCTTAGCCACGCCCTTGGAAGCTGAATGCTGACAGGCCACTGGAGACTTCCTCCAGGAATTGGAGAGGTTAGGTTATTGGGCTAGCGCAAAGAAGGCTCAGATATGTAGACAAACCGTCACCTATATGCATTATGAATTAAGGGAAGGGACCAGGTGGCTGACAAATGCCATGAAAGAAACTATTCTCAGATTTCCAGTCCCCACCTCTGCCAGGGAAGTCTGAGAATTTCTGGGAACAGCAGGCTACTGCCGGCTCTGGATAATGGGATATGCTGAACTGGTGAAGCCCTTATATGAGGCAACAAAAGATAAGACCCTCTGGACTTGGGGGCCAGACCAACAAAATGCCTTTGAAGGGCTCAAAGCTACTCTCCTGAGGGCCCACCCCTGGCACTGCCAGACCCATTGAAACCCTTCACTCTGTTGATGAAAAGAAAAGAATAGTAAAAGGGAAACTGATGCAGCGCCTGGGACCCTGGAAGCGTCCAGTCGCCTATCTTTCTAAAAAGCTAGACCCAGTGGCAGCAGGCTGGCCCCCATGCTTGTGGATTATAGCAGCAGTAGCCCTAATGGAAAAGGATGCTGATAAACTGACTTTTGGACAACATCTGAAGATAGTAACCCCTTATGCAATAGAAGGGGTCCTGAAACACCCCCCAGGCTGATGGATGACTAATGCCTGGCTGACTCACTACCAAGGGCTTTTGCCTGATGCTCCTCGCATCATCTTTTCTGAGCCTGTCTCCCTGAACCTGGCTATCCTGCTGCCAACCCCAGATCTGGAGGCTCTCTTGCATGACTGCCTGGAAGTCATGGCCGAGATCACCCAGGTGTGATCTGATCTCCAGGACATTGCCCTTCCAAACAGTGAGTTGATATGGTACACGGACGGGAGTAGTTTCATGACAGATGGAATGAGGAGGGCAGGCGCAGCAGTGGTAGACCAAGCTGCAAGGATCATATGGAGTGTTCCCCTCCCCCCAGGCACCTCAGCCCAGAAGGCCGAACTGATCACACTAGCAGAGGCACTAGAACAAGCCGAGGGAAGGCGAATGACTATATACACTGATAGTTGGTATGCTTTTGGCACTGTCCATGTCCATGGCTCCATCTATCAAGAAAGAGGCTTCATAACTGCAGAAGGAAAGGGAGTATACAATCTCCCAAAGGTACAGAGACTGTTGGATGCAGTACAGAAATCCTGGGCTGTGGCGGTCGTTCACATTCCAGAGCACCAGCCCACCAGAACTCCGGAGGCTGAAGGAAATTGGCGAGCCCACAAAGAAGCCAAGAAGGCAGCGATGGCATCTCCAGTCTTAGCACTCACCCTGCCTGCACCTGAGCTCCCTCCCCTGCCCCCACAACCTGACTACACACCAAAAGACCTGAAATGGATAAGGAGCCATCATTGCATGGAGACCAATGAACAAGAATGGCACCGGGACGCATAGGGAAGACTGATCCTGCCCACAAAATTGGGACTGCTCCTCCTCTCCAATCTACACCGAGCCACCCATATGGGGAAGAAAAACTGCTAGCATGTTTGAGTCTGCTCTCCTCCGGTTCCCCCAGAAAACAGCCTGAATCCAGGAAATCATGGACCTGTGTGTTGGGTGCCAGCCTATGAAGCCCAGTAGGAAGGACCCTTACATTCAGGTACAAGGGTACGGGGAGGGCACCAGGATGGAATTGGGAGGTGGATTTCACTGCGGTAAAGCCCAGGAAGTATGGATACAAGTACTTGTTGGTGATGGTAGACACATTTTTGGGGTGAGTAGAAGCCTTCCCCACAAAATGTGAAAATGCCCAGATGGTGACTAAGGCACTGTAGGAGGAAATTATACCCAGATATGGGATCCTAAAGACTTTAGGCTCTGATAATGGCCCGGCTTTCATTAGTAAGGTCATCACTTATGCTGTATTCCTCCTTCTCCACCCACAACTCTTTCCTCCAAGTTATCCCCACACACAGCAGCTAAACAGAAACCCACTATTGATAGTGTTTGTTACCTCTTCCATGAAGAGAAGCAAGGACTGAGGTCAGCATTTTATCACTACAGTAATCAAAGAACACTTCCTCCAATCTGCTGGCTTCAGCATAAGCCTCTAAGCATTCTGTTATATTCCCTGAACAACTCTAAGGTATAACATACTTAGGACATCAGTTTTATTTCAGGCAGTTAATCATTCATTTGTGAGGGCCAAAGTCAATGTTTGTTTTTATTATTTTCAGGTTAGCCAAACTAACTCCTTGTATATATGGACTCCTTTTTTAAAAAAAATAGATACATGGGGGCTGGAGAGATGGCTCAGCTCAGTTGTTAAAGGCACTTGCTTTCAAAGCCTGACAACCCAGGTTTGGTTCCCCAGTACCCACATAAAACCAGATGTACAAAGTGATGTAAGTGAATGGAGTTTGTTTGCTTTGCAGAGGCAGGAGGCCCTGGTATGCCCATTCTCTTTTTTCTTCTCTCTCTCTCTCTCTCTCTCTCTCTCTCTCTCTCTCTCTCTCTCTCTCTCTCTCTCTCTGCTTCTTTCATAAATAAATAAAATATTAAAAATAAAAATGTCTTTGCAGACATCTAACCCATCACAATCCCCCCTCTGAAGAAATAACCCTAACTGCTGTTAGGGTACTTGGGAATGGAATTTTGAAATAAAAATGGCATCAGGAAGTACATACATGTTTAAGAAAATAATAGCACCAGAAAGAAGAACTTATATGTTCTTCTTTAAGAAACAAGAATTAACAATGTCCATTTTGATCCAGTAAGAGACAAGGCAAGGCTCTGACTGGGGAGGGGTTAAGGATGAGCTTGTCAACATTGTGTGGGGGTCTCACTCCTAAACTCTCACATATTTCCCTCCTCTCTTGAGGACACCCCAACTGCTGTTAGGAAATGGGGATGAATCTCTCTCTTATCTATTTCCTGCTGAACAGGACATGAAGTTATGGCAGCAGGGGGTATCTCTCAGAGAGGGGAGGTCCCTATCTAAGGCCTAAGAGAGAGAGAGAGACCCATGAGCCATATATCACATTGCCAAAATTTTGTGGGATATCTCCCTAGAAGTGGGGAGTGTTCCACATAGGGTGTCCAGTGAAGAGTGGCTCAGTGTCGGGTTGGATTGCTATCCACCATGGAAACTTGAAATCCATCCCCAGAATTGTTTATCGAATGGCATCGTAGCATCTGATATGGTCTGAGACAGTTCCTGTATGACTTGTAAAGCATATGGCATAGATTAACAGAGTTATTAAGAAGAGAAATATATATAACATTTAATCTTAATAATAGCACAAGTGTCACCTAGGGCAGCTTTGAGGGTATTTAGAGCCCTGTGATTTTTTTTTTATCATCTGAATTTAGAATTTAGTGGATTTTCTTAGCAGTATCTTTTCCAATGGAAGGAATAAACATACTAAATGACAATGTCTGTATTTAAATTTGTAAATAAATTGAGAATGCTATGGTGTTTACCTTGTCTCCCTGTATTTAGGGAAATTTTAAAATATATTCTCCAATCTTTCCTGGGGCAAGCCAGGGAACAGAGATTGGTGTCACAAAACCCCCTTAGTGTCAGTGGGAGGTGTCCAGTATACATTTTAGATCCCATCCTGTTAGAAACCAATTTGATGCTTGGAGGCTTATGACATTTAGTCATAGGATTAGAACTATTATTATATATCCTTGGTTATAAATTTCTCTCTGAGTGTTTAAGACTTGGTACAAAGCCAAGATTTAAATAAGTATGTCTTTTTGGGTGTCACAATGGCTCTCCAAGGCTGATTTGGGGTCTGGGAGAAGTGCTGTAGCTTTCTCAGCATTATTGCTGTGAGGATGAGTCCAGGTGGTACTGACCTTGTTTTTACCCTCATTGGGAAGCTGGGAGGACAGCCCGTCCCAAATAGACTCTCCTGTTTTTGATTGTACACTGGTTTGTTTCTGGGTCTCCTTGTCTCTCTTGTTCAGAAAAACAGGCCACACTCAGAGAGTCAGTGAAAAAATACCTCAGTGTTGTGCCCATCATCTCCTGTTTCTGTGGACTTTTGACATGAGAGGCCAAAATATTAGCCTATTAGTTTCATGGCTCCAATTATATTTGGCTTTTATACAGGAAATTAGCACACTTAGTGAGGAATTTGTATTAACCTTGTAGGATAGATATATCCACATTGAAATCTAAATTGACTAATAAGCATATCTAATTAGAGAATGGCATAACTTTTAGTTTACCTTGTCCATCCTTGAGTTTATTTATTTGGAACAGTTTAGGCCCTAACTGAAGTATGAAGTAGGCTCATTTTAATTTTTTTAATATCTCATGACTGTTAATATAGACAAAACATAGTTTTGAAAGCATTTTAGCAATAAGTCCAAATATAGAGATCTAACCTGGAAGTCATCAGATCAAGAAAAGTCTAGCAAGACAGCATCTATGTTTGAAAACATACTAATTATCCAGGAGATTTGGAAACTCAAACTGTAGAGGATGAAATAATTTTCCTCAGATGTCTGAGCTGGTACCCTGGAGTAGGGAATATGTCTTAAAGAGTTACTTTATTTTGAGGCAATTGGCTTGAAGTATCCTAAAATAAGGCAATTGTTAAAATAATATTTTAGATAGAGACTATGTGATTACCCACAATAAAGCAGAGTCTGATTCTGTCAAATAAGAACAGCTGAATTCTAATATAACCCTTCGTGAATCTGTTTTTGAAAGAGAAAACATTTGATAACCAATGTTGTTTAACTTTAAGGTTAGTTTAACTTTAGGCACTAATTAACCATACACACACACACACACACACACACACACACACACACACACACACACACACACATATATATATATATATATATATATATATATATATATATATATATATATTAGAGATTCTTATAGACAGAAGATAATTTTATGTTTTATCCGTGACAGAAATTTTACAATAGCTTAACTAAGTTATTCCAGCATGTTTTATCTAACAGGAGGATAGAAGCCACAATGGCTGAAATTAAACCTTTAAGTTACATAAGTCCAATGATGACCATTTGATAGCATTATCATGAACAAATAGAAATCATTTTTAAATCCACAATGTTCTTAGATGTGAGAGCCTTATTTTAGAAAATTAACACCAGTTAGCAACCTTTATCTTAGAAACTCAATTTGTCCAATAATTTATATATTGACAAATATAGTTAACTTGGATGAGTACCTTAAGAGTCCTTTTTATATATTCCTCAACCTCTTAACAATTTAGTATTTGTGAGCTGTTGATGAGTAGCCTTAACCATAATAGTTAAACCTTAGCATCTAAAATAAGGTCTTGGAAGGGCCTGGCAAAAGTTCCCTGTGGGACAGTTTCCGCAAACCTGTCCCCCTTTTTACACCAAGGAAGTAATCCCTGGTGATGTCCCCTTTCCTGAAAGGGGGTCTTCTTTAAGCAACCTTTTATTTTGATGCTGTTAGTCCTTTTTTATCTTCCTTGTCTTAGTTTTTATTTTGATTTCCTTTTGTTCCCTTTTGGCTTCTAATTGTAATAACACCAGTTGGACCTCAGAGCAGCTGTTTAAGCTCTTGGTTGGCTTAGTCACCCATTTTTGTAAGTTAGTGTGATTTTTTTTTTAATTGTCTCCTTGATTCTTTGAAGAGAGGCAATGGGCAGTTTGTTATAAAATTGCCCTGTTTTAAGTGGAGACCTTGGGACTGTATTGGAAGCTGAATGTTCCACCTGAAACAGCAATGGAGAAAAGAATAGCAGAAGAGTCTTGAATCAGAATGTGCCCAATTCTGGTTCTCATCTCTGCTGTAAAGAGGGGCATCTCTTTAGAATCGGATCTGGGACTAGAGGCTTGGGATGTCCCTAGTATAGAGCCGGGAACCCAAATTCTCTAGATTGTCCCAAATCTAAGAAGACACATAGTGCATTCTATGTGTTTTCTTGAAGCAAGGATAGTACCCCCCAGAGTACTAAGAGGTGCAAGGCTCCAAGCTTGACTTCTCCAGACCTCCCCAGCATGCATTTCTTATCACCGAATATGAGAACACCCAAGGCATGGATTAGACTATTACTGTAGAGGTTACTCATACTCTTGTCTTTAATTCATCTAACCGCAAAGCTGGGGGAGGTGGCTTGGGACCTCGTATGTAGGTCCCCTGTCTATGCGTGTTTCAGAGTGGCCTTGGGACTATGGCTCTGTTGCTTTCTTTAAGGGGAATCTATAATTATTTTAGGTCTAGGGATATAAGGCATGGTGAAATACCATGTGCTGAGATCAAGAATGTCACACCCAGTAAATCTTAATATTTACTAGCATGTCTTATAAAAGGAAATTGAGTCCATTTCTTTCTTGCATCTTTCTCATCACCCTTCCCTTATCACTTACTCGTTATATTCTGTCATCCTTTAAAGATCCCTTTGCAATCCCTTCTATATTTCTCTCAGTTATTGAGAGAAATCCCTCATTAATCCTTACTTAGTACCTTCTAAAATATCATTCTTTATTTTTCTTCATTAAGTTCCACTAAAATTCCTTCTCATTTAAGCACATCATAACACATCTAGTATCATAACACATCTAGTATCTACAATTTCCTCTTATCCCCATTATATAGAACCACTATTGAGACATGAATTGAAAAGGGAAGTAACCATAGAAGGGAGAAAAAATTGATATCAGGTGTTTTTAATAACCCAATCATCTGATTTTTTTAAAGAATATCTCTATATTCTAAGCAAGCCTAATGATTGAACCAGTTTAAATATCCTTTTTTCCTTAACCCATGGGTTGATTACTTAGCTAGGACTAGAGTTAGGAGTCACTGAGCCAAAAACTATAACTGGAGTGATCAGGTCCAGTGGTAGCAGTAGTCAGTTTAGATGATTTCACAAGCAAACGAACAGTTGTACTCTGTTTTACAAAAACTTAGGCTAGAGAATCATTTAGTACTTAAAGCTGACCTGTGGTGGTCACTCTTTTTTAAAGCTTGCTATGACTAGTTTTTTTGACAAAACCCAAAATTATTTTTTTATTAATGAGACCAAGCAAATATCTTTAGCAATTACTATATAGTATAGAAATTTGTAATTGGACTCTTTACCAAAATTTAGGAGTAGATTCTCTGCTTCCTAAGAATGCCAAATGAGTATAACCATTGAATAGCAAAAAGCTGATGATCTTGTAGAGAGAATGACTTCACATGGTTCACAGGAGGGCAAGTACTGACTTCAATGCCCCGAGTGGTGGGTCCTAGCCAGGAGGTCACAGTCAGCTTTCTTAAGGTTTTGACACTTAGTGTAGCCAAAAGAAAAGGGAAAAATTAGTCCAGGCAAAGGAAATAGAATCCATGAAGCTCTGAAAGTAGTAGACTAGAAATGTGGAAAGCCAGGATCTATAACACAGATCCATAATCCCAGTACTCAGAAAACCAAGGCAGGAGGAGCTTACTTTTGAGACCCACGTGGGCTAGAGAGAAAGAACCTGTCCAGAAGGAGAAAAAGGCCCTTACACTATTCTACAGTTCTCAAACACTTGCAAATTTTAGTAACAAATGATGAGTACTAACATGCTTATAAAGTCTAAATATTAAATACTGTTGGCATATAAAATGAAGCAAATATCTGTTCAAGGTTTATTTAAGGAAAGTCCACAAAAATCAAAATAGAGATAAAAACCCAAGCAGCAAGCATGTGACCTGATGCTATCTACAACCCAAAAATACTTGCAGATCTCTACCATAAAGAATGTTGGGATTAGAGATTTGTGCAAACTGGCATTGTGTGTGTCTTAATCTGGTTAAACACAGGCATACACACACAAACACACACATACACAACACACACACATGAAACAAACATTACATATCATATACATACTTTTATTCAAACAGAATTAGGTTTTTGTTTTTTTTTCCAGATAGGGTCTCACTCTAGCCCAGGCTGACCTGGAATTCACTATGCAGTCTCAGGCTGGCCTTGAACGCATAGCAATCCTCCTACCTCTGCCTCCTGAGTGCTGGGACTAAAGGCATACGCCACCAAGCCCAGAGGAATTAGGGTTTTTTTTTTAATATATATTTATTGTCCATAATGAGTTACATTATTTAGTGGGCAAACCATGCATTGTTATCCCGAATTCCCCAATTCCCCCCCCTCCCCATCCCTGATCAGTTGTATATCCTCCTCCTTGGGCTGTCTGTATTAGTCCTTGTGGCAAGGGATCCTGTATATCTTAGTACTCATCCCGGTCTTCCTGGC
>PVHP010039508.1:0-16329 GCA_004024765.1 Zapus hudsonius | reverse complement strand
AATGTGCCATTATAGCGATGCATTCTTCAGTATTTCAACAAATATTTTAGTTGTAAGTGAAACACATTATTTAGGGCTAAAATATTTCTTTTTTTATTTCTTTTTTAAAATATATATTTATTGTCCATAATGAGTTACATTATTTAGTGGGCAAACCATGCGTTGTTATCCTGAATTCCCCAATTCCCCCCCTCCCCATGCCTGATCAGTTGTATATCCTCCTCCGTGGGCTGTCTGTATTAGTCCTTGTGGCAAGGGATCCTGTATATCTTAGTACTCATCCCGGTCTTCCTGGCCCAAGTGTGTTGTTACTGATGGGTGCCATACCTCCGGACAGTCTCCCCCACCACGGCTCTCACAATCTTTCCGCCCCCTCTTCTGCTCAGTTCCCTGAGTCGTGGTGGGTGAGTAATAAGGCTGCTTTAATGTTGCGAGCTTAGGGCTAGAATATTTCTAAGCACTAAGAAAATTTTTTCTATATTTTTTAGAAAAGAAAACTCATAAGTTTTATAGCCCTTATAAACTACCCATTAATAACAAATAAAATGCTTTAAATTACCTTTAGTATTTTCAGTAAATAGCTTTCTCTGAATTAACTTTCATATTCATCATAGAGTATAATAGATTGCAAAGTTTTCAACAAAAATGTACGTAAGGCTTACTGTGTTGTCAGACAATGCATTAACTCCTATGGATAGGGCAAGGAAAGCATGCAAGGAAAGTATGTTCCTGCCCTCAAACATGTAATTATGAAAGAAGTATGTAAAAACTTACATGTCAGCTTTTATTTTCATATATTTCTGTAAATTGTTGGTGATATTTTGAAGCCTTCTGAACTATGTAATTCCTATCTTCCTACCAAGAAATATTAATTAAACAAATAGTAAATTTTGCCACAGAATTTAAAGATTTTTAAAACTTATTTATTTGTGTGTGTGTGTGTGTGCGCACACAAATAGGCACAGCAGGGCCTTTTGATGCTGCAAAGAAACACCAGACACTTGAACCAGTTTTTGTCTGGCTTACATGGATACCTTGGGGATTGTACCTGGACCAGCAGGCTTTGTAAGCAAACATCTTTAGCCACTGAGCACTTTTCCCTGCCTCAGAAGCTATGTTTGATGTTTATATCTCAAATAATTAAGAATGAGATCCTTCTCTTAAACAAAGGAGGATATGCTTTGGAAAAAGTCATGTAACAAATAGCCAAATAAGTAAATATATTAAACTTTTTCCTAGAAACTAACAATTTTCTAGGGTATAAACATATATCTTTCCAATCTTCCTTTTCTCCTATTTTTCTATACTCACTCTTCCCAATTCCTCCTCTCCTAATTATGGCTTGACGTAAAAGAAATCTGGTTCCTATCAGGCTCATTCCAGAAAACTGCTTTCTCCAAAGTCAACACTCATAGTCTTCTCAAAGTTTATGGCCGTGGAAACTTTTCAGTTTGGATTCATTTGATCAACTTCCAGCAATTGGCTGTAGATATAGACTCCGCCATCTATGATGTACACCTTCAAGGTTTGCATCCTTTGTTCTCTCTCTCTCTTTCTCTTTCTCTCTCTCTCTCTGAACCTTTTTGCCTGCTTCTACATAAATTAACTTGACAGGTTTTACCCTAGCAGACCTTTTAAACTAACTCTACATCTAATCACAATACTTAAAACACTTTCTACAGGTAGCTACCACCCTCAGAAGAAAGGAGGATAAACTGGAATACAAGTATTTTCTTATTTCTGTCTCAGACCTTTCTCCCAGGACCCACATTGCATAGACAACTGTGTAATGGGTAGCTGTAAACACTTGCAGCTCACTATGTCCATGTGTGGATGCATCACTCTCACACCTGAGACTTGTTTCATCACCAGAACTTCCTGTCTTAGCATATAGGAGTCCTGCAAGCCTCCACACTAAATGTTACCTTTAACTTCTCCCTCTTCCTCACTCCTCATGTCTAACCTGTCACTACTTCCTCTGCTGTCTGTCCCCTGTTTATACTGAGGGGAAGCTTAGCTCTGTGTCTTTACAAAACCATTTCTGGAGCTCACTTCACATCACAGCACTCACCCTGGTTTTATATTGCCTCTTATTTTCTCTTCCTGCATTTTTCATGGGACTGAAAACTATACTGCCCTTATTTTGTCTTTCAAAATTGTGCTTTCAGCACCATGGACAGTAGCTGCTGCTTCAGGCAACAGGAAATAAAATTCTAACTACCACACAGTAATAAACAGTGAAGCCAGAATTGAAAGTCAGGAAGGTGGCTCAAAAGGCCATGCTGCTAATCATTAGGTCACATAGTACTCAACATTTAATATGTATTTACTTAAATTGGTAACTAACATAGGGCACAGTGGTGTGTTGATGTGCAGGCAGGATCAATTTTTTAAGTGAACATTTCATATAATATGACAAAACAATAATACAATATCAACCTGCTTCTTATCTAGAAGAAGGAATCTTATCCCTGTCAAGAAAATCATTTGAAGCACATATTTGGATCACTAGATAGATTGTCTAGAAGTAACCATGTTTAAATTGGGGCCTGTTAACTTAGTGCTGCTTGCTGATTCACTGTGTAAAGCAATATTATTTGGACTAAAATGTTCTGTTCTTTTTATCCTCAGTTACAGAGGCATGTAATCAAGGATAAACAGTTGCTTAAGAAGATAGGTTGAACAAGTATACACTATATTATATAGTTAGCATCTTCTCCAATAAAATATGGAAAATATGATACTCTCCTAGTTTAAAATGTTGTCACAGAATGTTCAAGTTTGATAGAATTTTAAAGTGATATATTTTTCTCCTCTTCAATATAAATCTGCATCTACTTCTATAATATTTATAGTAGACTGTTATCTACCCTTGCAAAACTGCTACTGCCAAAGAATTCAGTACTTAATCAGATAGGCTCATTCAGCATTAAAGGCTAACATTGTAGGGAATTCTTTCAATATAAAGAAGTCTCTTTCTATGCGACTAATACTTAATTTCCATATGTTACCATCTGGAACAAGGTGGAACGAAATATTTCCCTCCTTTTCATCTTTGCCTTACAATAGAAAAGCATATTATAGAGGCAAAAAAAGGTTGTAAGAATTACAAAATGCATCCCTTTTGAAAGAAAGAATGAAAGAAAGAAAGAGAGGAGGACAGAAGGAGGGAGGGAGGGAGAGAGGGAGGAAGGAAGGAAGGAAGGAAGGAAGGAAGGAAGGAAGGAAGGAAAGAAAAGAAGGAAGGGGAAATTGAAACTCAAAGTAGTCATACAGGCCATAAAGTTAGATACTGGCACAGATGTTACTAAAACTTCTCTGCTGACATTTTCCTGCTTCTCAGATGTGTTTCTTATTTTATTCCATTTCTATTATCAACAACTCACTTTGCTACAACATACTTAATGTAAATTAAAATCATAATAGTTTCTAGATTAATTTATGTCTTGTCAAAATTAAACAACTAATTTCCTTTGTTTAGACATTTACAACTCTGATATTCAAAGCAGGAGAAATAGCAGTGCTATCTGCATCATCATTTCCATATTCAACTTTTTGCACCAGATTTTCCTTTTAAACATCTGACACTGATGCCAAGATAACATTAAAACTGCATTAAAATGGATAAAATAAGAACATATTTTAAAAGAGGCAATTAAATTTTTCCTCAGTTATGTGCTATAATTGAAATTATGAATTTAGAATCATAGTGAAAGTTGATCTCAAATACATTATCTATTAATAATTTTACATAAACATCAACTTCAAAAATATGTGTACATTTATTTTGCTCTCCGTGTAAGGACTATACTTTAGATTACTCGTTGTGAATATATCAACATAGATTCCAAAAATGAGCCTTCTACATAAGAGGGACAGTGCATAGATGTGAGCAGTAAAGTTCAAGTGAAAGGCTATTACGATGCTTTCTTCAGGAAGACTTTGACATGGTTTCCTGACTTCCAGAACAATTGTAATTAAGAATAGCTAGTGACAACAATCAGAGGGGCCTTCAGATTTCTGTATGCACGGTGACCTCTGCAGTGACCTTGTGACTGGCAGTGACTATTCCTCAGTAGGCTGATTTTGACTAGTACAAATCTGTGAGTAGATGTAGTAAATAGATATTGTTTTAAAAGTGGTAGCATATTAATACTTTTTGTAAGTCTCTCTCCTTTTAAATTATGAGACTTCAAACCACTGTAGGGAATTCTATAGAATGGAAGATACCCAAATTCATTTTGTGCAATTAGCTAAAGAAAAATTAAAGATAATCACATGGAAATTGGCAGCTTATCTTGTTGTCTTAGGCCGAGTTGATGATGAATTGCCTCAGAGACCTATGGCTATCATAACTGCACCTGCTAGGCAGCACTGCCATGATTAAATGAGTAAATATATAGAATGTCCTAGACCCAAGCACACCCTCAATAAATATTTGCTGTAAATATTATGTGTTATTCAAACAAGCTATATGAGGGCTAATATGCAAGAAAATACATGGAGATTAAATGGAATCGTAAAAACAGGTGACACTTGACTCAAAGAGACAAGGTGTGAAAAAACATCTACAGAGACATACTCATTCTCACCTTATTGAAAACTCTGCTTTTGTTTACCTGTTAAGAATTGAGTTCATAATGTCATATATGCTAACAGTATACAATGACATACTAAGGCAAAAGACACAATACAGAATATTATTTTTCCAAAGTACTTTGTTACCATGACTCTGTAGCTTTCATATTTGGAAAAATATTTAAATTTAAGAATAAATAGACTTGTCTCTCATTTCAAAAGACAGATATAGGAGTTAGAATTTTACTATCAAGAGCTATTCTAGCTCCAATACTTCTAACCACTAGTGTACATGACTCTGAGCAAGCCACTGTGCTAAGGAATGACCCACAGCCAAGAAACAAAAGAAGTCCTTTAAGATATGGCTTGGTCTTTAATTGCTTTGATAGTGCGGAAGCAAGAAAATAAATCATGTAAGAAGAAATACCAATGAACTAGATACAATTTATAAATGGGTTACTTCTTAGGATCACGTCCTTGGAGCAAATTCATTTCCTGTCAAATATGCTGAGTGATTTAATGCACATGGGAAACAGTTTTATACATCGCATTTCACTCATACAAATTACCATTTGCTTTTGCTGAGTCAAACATCTACTTACTTCTAGCCAAATAGTGTATTACTGTAGTAACAAAATATCTTTCTTATAAAAGAACATATACAACAATATGCAAGCAAAAATATATTGATAAAATGTTAGGTTGATGATTTTAAAGGAGCACAGTAATCTTTCTATGAAGAATTTTGTACAACCAGTTCAAGCCCTCCTCCACTAAGTGAGGCACGGTAGAAATGTAGAAATAGATGAAACAATTTCCTACCAGAATAAAATGATCCTAACATTTCCTTTCTTCCAGAAAGCTCTTGCGGATTTCCCCCAATCAGGATACGGCTTGTCCTGAAGCATCATATCAGTGACCTGAAAGAAATGGAAGGATTTTTTTTAGCATTTTCAGAAATCTTAGAGTTAAATATAAGCTTATAATTTAAATGTTATGCATAATAGAATATGTACATATTTTAACATTAGACTATATGAAGACATAAAAATTGAAAGCATATGTTAAATTCAGTTGGAAAATGTTAGACGTTATTTGACTATAGTCTGAATGCACATGTTTAATACACGTATTCAGCAGACAAAATACTGACATTTGTTTTTAAGAGTCAAATAAGGAGCTGGGGAACAAGTTCAGTAGGTAAGTGCTTTCTTAACAAGCATGAAGACCTACATTTGATCCCCAATATCACTTAAAACTACTGGGAGTGGGTGGTATACAATTGTAGTCACCTTGTTAACCAATCTAGCCTGATTGGTGAGCTCCTAGCCAATAAGTGACCATGTCTTAAAAAGGGGGGACAAAAAGGTGGACAACCTTCCTGAGAACATTACTGAGGTTGGTTCTCTGGTCCTAACACATGCACATATTAATATGCATACACTCATGTACAAACATGCACCTCCACATACAATATGCATGTATATATACCACATGTACATAAAGACACAACAAAATGAAAAATAAATATCAATTACAAATATGGATTTTTATTTGAAAATGATTATTGTATAAAGTTTGTACAAAAATTGCATTTCCTCATGATGTCTTCATGCACGTATACAATGTACTTCAATTATACTCACCCCCTGCACCCTCTCCTGAAGATTAGCCCTTTATAAGGTGTGTTTGAATAGTAATCATCGTCTTAGAAATAAACGTGCATAACAAATAAAATGTCATATTCTTACATTTTTCTATAAATCATAAATTCTTAAATCCTAAACTAGAAACTCCCCAATTTAAAAACCAAATGATTCTTTGGCCAAATTATTATTCCAGACATTATTTATTCTTTTTTTCCTCTTTCTCTTTTCATTCCATGCCAGGTACCTTACATCTGTTCAAGCAGTAAAACAATATAACAGGAGTATTTCTGTTATTAATCTGTTGCAGTATCTATATCTGACTTAATGTGCACTTATTCTAGTTAACTAGTGTGGTGGTTTGATTCAGGTGTGCCCCATAAATGAACATGTCTTTTGAATGCTGGATCCCCAGCTGATGGCACTTTAAGTATTGGAACCTTGTTAGAGCTATGTTGTTGGGGGACAGGCTTATGAGGGTTACAGCCAGCTTCCCCTTGCCAGTATTTGGAACACTCTCCTGCTGCTATTGTCCACCTGATGTTGGCCAGAAGATGATGTCCACCCTCTGCTCATGCTATCTTATCTCTGCCATGATGGAGCTTCCCCTGGATTCTGTAAGCCAAAATAAATCCTTTCCTCCACAAGGGGCCTTTTGTCGGCTCTTTGCTACAGCAGTGAGAAAGCTGACTACAACAGTAGCATTCTTCTGTCAAAAACTATGTATCTTCCAAAATTCTTATCTCTTTTTCCCATCTTTTGAAGGCTAGTTGAAGTTATGTCTCATTTATCTCTCTAGATGTCTCAGTGATGAGAAGGGAGTTTCTTGAGAAGCCTGCTGAACTGGGTTCGATTCTCCAGTGCTCATGTAAAGCCAGATGCAAAAAGTGGCAGTGCATCTAGAGTTCATTTGTAGCATCAAGATGCCCTGGTGAGTACACATGCATGCATGTACACGCATGCACACGCGCGCACACACACACACACGCACAGAAATAAATAAAATATTTTTAAAATAAAGTTATGTTCCAGATCTTTCCATCTGTTGGCAACTCTTAGTTCTTGATTCAACCTTCTCATGTCACATATCACTTGAAAATTTCCATTTTATTTATGGAAACATACTTCTCTCTCTATTAGATTTTAAAATGCATAAAGGTAGATTTATCATTCAATCCTTTCTAATGTGTCAGTATCTCTTATATCATAGATAAAATATTTACTCATAGTAGTAATGACAAAAAGAATTAGTAAATGAATTCTTATATTAAAGTTAAAATGACAAAGTAAATTACAAATCAGTTACATCATGTACCGGTGCTTTCTGAGAACGTTCAGTATATTGTAAATAGATGACCTATTATAAAACACTTAAGTATTACAGCAGTGGGAATCAATTTCCTACTTTTTCTTTTTAAAAAATAAAAAAGATTGTACATAAATAAACACACACAACGTCTTCCTTGTTTCAGAAAATCTATTCTCCCTTTGGGAGCAGAATATTCCATTCAGCTTGATTTTAATTAATAATGTGCTAATTCAAACACACCATGAATAAAGCAGATGTAGAATAAAGTATGCTACATTAAGTAATGAATTTTTTTTCGTTTTTTTTTTTTGAGGTAGAGTCTCGCTCTAGCTCAGGTTGAGCTGGAATTCACTATATAGTCTTAGGATGGCCTCCAACTTATGGCGATCCCCCTACTTCTGCCCCCTGAGTGCTCGGAGTAAAGGTGTGTGCACCATGCCCGTCTCGCATTTTTTTATAACCTCCAACAATGGTCTTGAAGTAAATGCAACTTGACCATTTATGGTGATAACTTGAAGGTCAACAGGGAACTTTTCTGGATCTGGGACCACTTCAGTAGAACAGGTCTTCTGGATGCTTCTCAAACAAGCTCATCCTACTGTGCCACACAACACCCAAAGAACAGTCACTGGGAAGGACGCCCTTTCCACCTGTGCTTCTCATGCTCCCCTAAGACGCTCACCATAGGGGCTCCTTAGAGCCCAGTTTCCAAAAATGATTACACCCAGCTTCTTATTCATATCCTATCTCAATGACATTTCTGGGAATGAAGTCCCCCCACTTGCACTTAGTTGATGAGAACTTCACTATCCAATCTAAAAAGACTAAATAGTGATAAATGGTTGAAATTTAAAATATAAGTTAACTCACTGAAACTGTCAATCACATTAATGAATGTGCAGTCGACTAATTTCAAGAACTAAAACAGGAAAGACATTTGCTTTGCTTACTTCTAAAAGGGACCAAACACATTGACTTCATCTGATTATTTTTCTGATTCTTTCAAAATACAGAATTTCATTTCTCAGTAATGTATTTTATTCAAAAAAGATTAATGATATAGAAATTGTCAAAGTATAGAATAAAAATTAACAACAAATCAGGCAAATTATATTGTAATTAAAAATATATCAACAAAACATAGGAATTTAAATCACATATCTTCTTGGGATAAGAGTCTTAGGTTAATATAACTTCCCTTGAAAAAAGAATTATAGTTATTCTAAATAGCAATAATTTTGGCCACTGATCTTTTATAAACTTTTAAGATAAAATCCTATGTAAAATGCTTTATAAAACCTCAAGGTTAAGTAAATAATAAATATTTTCTGTTTTATGAGACTGTTAAAATATTTCATTACATCCATTCAGTTATATCATCCTGTTCCTAATACATTCTGAAAGAGAATGAATACTTTCACCCAACAAAATAATTATTGCATATATTTTATTCAATCCTCAGTGTTTTTTCCAGAGCATTTCTGAGAAATACTTATCATAATTTCTAGAAGGAAAAAATAAGTAGCCATGTGACAAATCATTAGAGTAGCATGATTTTTTTTTACTGTCATTTACAGACAAAGCATTTTTCTCAGGAAAAAAAGTAAGAGGAGGTTAAGAAACATTCTTTCTGATGCTAGGAAGCTGGTCTTTTTCACTCCAGCTCCAACTCCTTAAATCCTATCATCAGATCAATGTCAGGTCACTTGCAGCTAAATTGGAAGTTACAGAGATAATCACTAAAGGGATGCATTCAATAAGGAAAATCCAATTACCTTCTGCATTAGAGAAATAAAATTCATTTCTGATGTTGGACAAGGACAATCTTTGTGGGAAAAGATATAGAAAGGGAGAGTGGAGAGGATGCAAAGGTACTGTGTGGTATAAATACCATGTACAACATGTTGAAGCTTCGCCCACAGGAAGACATTAGAATTTGAAATATCAGGTCTTTCTTTCAAAGCTGGGAGAAATGTATTTAACTGTTTGAGTCCCACCCTTCTCTTCTGCACACAGAACACATAGAGTTACTATGGAGCTTTCAGCATCACACTTTGCCAAGTAGGGTTTTGCAAAAATAAAATAAAATAAAAGGTATTGCACAATCTGGGCAAGAAAACACATTTTTAAAGAGTATTTTTATTTTTGTGCAAGCACAGAGAATAGGCACACCAGGGCCTCCAGCTTCTGAAAACTAACTCCAGATGCATGCATCACTTTGTGCATCTGGCTCTACCTATATACTGGGGAATCAAGCCCAGATTGTCAGACTTTGCAGGAAAATGCCTTAACTACTGAGCCATCTCTCCAGCCCCAGAAAATACGTTTTGAGGCTTCAAAGTCATTTAATGTTCAGTCAGTGATCCTAATATTTCCTGGTGAACTGTTTGTAGTGCTTGGCTGCCTAAAGGTTCTTGTTGTTTTGAATTTTTAGTGTAACAATATTGTTAAGTTTATTAATCATTGTCACTTCTTATGATAAATCTTTTGGAATTACACCCTTAACTTTTCACTGTTTTTCTATTACTTATTTCCATTCTTTAGGGACAATTACTATGAATATGGTCATATTCTATTTTCTACATCTTCTTTCTTTTTAGCATTCAGTTCTGCTTGCTCAGTTATGATCCATACTGCAGATTGGGCAGGATGTTGATTTAGAAATTCCAGTTGGACTTTCATTTTCTTTCACACTTGAGTGTACCATCTCTTGTTTCTTTTTCAATCTCACCTGTTCTGAATTCATGGACCATTATTTTATAATTCTGTTTAAAATAACAGGTACTTCACTAATACTTTTTAAATTCACCAGGATATCTGGTCCCAATTTACCAATGGTTTCTGGTACCATTTTTCTGGTGAAGGGTCTTCAGTAGCCACTGGGTTTTGTCTTAACCTCTTCCTCTTTTATTCTTAGTAACAAATCTTCTTATTGGCTCTTTTGGGATTGTTCACCTTCTGATTACCAGTTTTTCTAGGACTCACTTTCTGAAAGAGGGTCTTTTTGAGCTGTGGGGAGATCCACTCTCAGCCAGCATAGCGCATCTCCATTGTCCCAGACTTCTTAGGGTATGCCAGCTACCTAGTAGACCTGTCCTAAGCCAACTTTGCCCTTGCTCAGTAACACATCTCCCCATAGCACTGTCATAAAGCACAATTGGCTGCCCCTGTATCCAACAACTTTCTGTTATAGAATGGTTCAGAGTTAGAGATGTCATTTAGTCTTAGTTAAAATATAAAGTTCTAGCTGGGTGTGGTGGCACACATCTTTAATCCCAGAACTTGGGAAATAGGTAGGGGGATTGCTGTGAGTTGGAGCCCAGCCTGGACTTACAGAGTGAGTTAAAGGTCAGCTTGGGCTAGAGTGAGACCCTACCTTAAAAAAATGACAAAAAAAATCAATAGGTAAAAGTTTTTTTTAAAATATATGTTTATTGTCCATAATGAATTACATTATTTAGTGAGCAAATAATGAGTTGTTATCCCCAATTCCCCAATTCCCCCCTCCCCATCCCCGATCAGTTGGATATCCTCCTCCGTGGGCTGTCTGTATTAGTCCTTGTGGCAGGGGATCCTGGATATCCTAGTACTCAGCCAGGTCTTCCTGGCCCAAGTAGGTAAAAGTTTTAATTCTCTATGTTGATTGCAAAATCCTCCCTAATATAAAGCAAAGATTCTATAGAGCAATTTAAAATAAGCAATGGGAGATTTGGTTCCAATGACATACAATTTTGGCAACTTAGAATCTCTACTCCCAAAATATTACTATGTGTGTGGCATGTTTGTCTACTCTTTCTTTTTTGACAGTGTCCATCAGGCAATGTACCTAACTTTCAAAGAACTTTAAATTAGCAATATTTTTACTAACATCTTGCATAAATACAGTTTTATTCAAAATAGAATAAAAAGGTAGTATGAAATTGTGTAAGACTGTGCTCATAGGTGGTTTATGTAAGAGATAATATGGACAAAAGCTCTTCCATATTCAACATAAACATCTAGTTCTGTTATGTGAGTACCTGTATCATTCTATAATGAAACATTAAAGTATATAGTGAATGGGACATCCTGACAAGAGATGAGCCACCCCAGACATACCGTAGAGGATCCATATGGAACCCCGCAGAGAATGATGGGATGAACAAGTGACCCAGAGTCACAGCCAATCAGTCAACACAGGATAAGCCAGTGAGACAGACACCAATGATTTTTGACACAACCAAAAGCAGAAGTACAGAGACCCCTAAGTCCTCAACAATAGAACAGCCTTAATACCACGATTCAGGGAACTGAGCGGAAGAGGGGGTGGAAAGATTGCGAGAGCCATAGTGGGGGAGAATATCCAGAGTCATTGCCCCCCTCAGTAACAACATACTAGGGCCTGCGGAACCGGGCTGACTCCTAGGCAATCCATGGGTCCCTGCCCCCAAAGACTGATCTGGACTTCCCACAGAGGAAGATACCCAGCTGACTGGGGATGGGGAAGAAGGGCATTGGGGAACTGGTTATAACAACTCATTGTTTGCCCATTAAATAATGTAACTCATTATGGACAATAAAAAAGTGCTCTGTCGTACTTTAGAGTAAGAGTTTCATCTCATCCCAACTTAGCAGGGTCTACTGGCTCATGAAAACAGCAACAAAATAGGACATCCACAAGAGATAGTTTTCATAGATTTCTATAATAGCTTTTTGTTAAATACTTGGCTAAAGCTCCTGGTATAAATGTTACCATGGCTGACTTTCTTTTTTATTTTCCTCAGTAAAGTAATTGAGATGATTTGTGAATTATTGATCCATTGCTTACATATTATTTAAATAATGTTGCTAATGATGATGACACTATTCAGATTTCATTGAGGTTGTGGTTATAAGCAGGTACATATCAATTTCGGACCTACTCTTGTGTGTGTGTGTGTGTGTGTGTTTGTGTGTGTGTGTGTGTGTGTTGTGTGTTGTGTGTTGTGTGTGAAGCCTGAGCATATGTGTGCCATGGCATGTGTGTGATCAGAAGCCAACCTGGAGAGTGGATCTTCACTTTCCACCTTATTTGAAGAAGGTTGTCTTGTTATTTTACTGCTGCATTCACCAGCATAGCTGGCCAGAAAACTTCAAAGCAATTTTTCTGTCTCCACCTCCCTCCTCTCAATAGGTGCATTGGGATTACAGTTCCCTTTCAGTATCCAGCCTTTATGTGGATTTTAAGGATCTGAACTCAGATGCTCATGCTTCCACAGCATGTGCTTATCTCTGAGTCATCTACCTTAGAATTGTTCTTAAGGTGGATTAAAATCTAGCATTTAGCAATAATTAAGAATGCTGATGCAATTAATGCCAAATTTTCAATAACCAGGAAAACCTTCTTTTAGTATTTTCTCTGAAATCACATATGGTCATTAATTCAGGGATGGGATAAGAAGTTATTGAATTCTCATTAGTTTGGAAAAGCAGGTGTTAGGTTTAAAAACCTGTGTAGCATAAAGAATTCATATAAGAATAATAACCAAAACCAACATGAGAATGAGTGTATCTTCATGTACCCACACTGGGAGGAAGAAATGGCCAATCACAGTGAATTACATGAGCACTGATTATATGAGTCATTGGCAATGAACCAGGAAATGCCAGTATGTAAATTGGAGAGAAAAAAGAGGCAGACGCAAGGCTCCAGTAGCTTTCAAATTGCTCCTTTCCCTTCCCTGCTTCTAAGTATGTAAAATGCTTACTCACACCACAGTCATATGTCCCAAATTCCTCTGACATCATCATAACTCTACCATGGAGACTGACTGCATTTGGGTCAAGAGATATTTGACAGCTGACAACTTATTAAGCATTTTTCTTCTCCTCTGCTCCTGCCTGGAAAAGCTAATAATAAAACTAGGAGGCACCTTTAGTACCAACAGGAGTTTCAAACCATATGTGGAAATTCAGATTCAACTTTACCCTGTATATTCCATAAGTGAACCTTAAGTCTTTCTTGGCAACTCTAAGGCATTTTCACACCTGTCCAGGCACCACAGTGCTTCACAGAAGGCCTCACTATGAGAGAAAAGAAACCTCTAAGCCTTTTGGTCTAAATGCGACATCATCAATCTCAATTTCTGATCAAGATTTGGAAATGGGCCCTTTCTCTTTGTATGAACTGGTCATGATAATAACAAACATTCCAACCAAAGAGTTTCTCCTGATTTTTTTTCTCAAGATGTACTTTGGGATTCTAACTTTTCTTGGAGGCTGGTGGTATCTTCTGATACAAATATATCCATCAAACAGTAGTATAGCAAACCTCACACAAATTGAGACATTTTAAAAGATTATGTTGAGGAAATTTCAATGTATGTCTAAAACTAGCTCCATGCTGGTATTCACCATTCATATAAAATGTGGAGAAAGCAGAAGATCCTGATTCTAGCCAACTATACCCTGAACATAAAGGGAAATTAGAGAAAATAAAAGCAATCTAAAGTGATGGATTTGATCCTGACAGTACTCTCCTCAGGATAATACAAGCCTCTTGGCTATAAAGATGTCCTCTTGTTCACATTCTGTCCCCATGACCTTACATAGTATCAAGTATGTGGTAGGCTGTCAGTAAATATTTATTGGATAAATGAATCAGTGGATGGTTGCATGAACAAAGCGGAATCAGGAAGAACATGGAATGCAAAACAGAACAGTGGAGAAGGCTGGAAAAATGCTAAACTCCAAGTAGCAACTTCACTAATCCCCATTTCAAATCCCTCTAGCAGCTAATGGTGAGGACATGCTACTGACCATAATAGTGGTCAGGCAGGTGGGGGCAGTTCTCTATCCAGGTGAAACCTATGTCTTCCTTGTAGTCCTGACCACTCACAGGCAAGAAAGTGGGAAAACATGATGGATAGTTGAAATTCCAAAAGGAGTAAATATAGTCTGTGTTGATTGGAAAAAAATTTAGAGGAAAGATGATTTAGAAATGGAAAGGAAATCAGCTTGAAATGTGTGAATACACTCATTATCTAAGCATGTGGTATATCTACACTACTGTGAATTATTTACAGATGAACTGAAAAGGGACAAATATTAAAATATTTCTAAATGAGGTACAGGAAAGATAGTTCTGCAGTTAAAGGCATTTGCTTGCAAAGCTCGACAGCCTGGGTTTGATTCCCTAGCACCCATGTAAAAGCCAGATACATAAAGTGGTGCATGCATCTGAAGTCCATTTGCAGTGTAAATAGTCCTGGAATCCTCATTCCCTTTACTTCTCTCTCTCTCTCTATCTCTTTATTTGCAAATAAATAAATAAAAATATTTTAAATGAACTGCAGTGTACTGTGTATGCCTTTTTTTTTTTTGTATTGTAACAACTCTGGGAAAAGGATGTCAGGTGAAGGTGAACTGAGTCCTCTACATAAGTTTACAGCGCTTAGCTTGTGCATGTTTATCTGGTGGCTGTTTTGTTGATACCTTTGTATCCATTAGAGCATAGCATTATGTTCTGGTATGCACAATGTAGATCAAGCTATATGGAAGCAAAATCTAAATTATAGTTCTTAGAATCTAGAGAAATATTAGACTGTACAGGACAACAAATGTATTTTCCCCTGTTAGCTAGCTTCCCTATATTCAAAATACACATACCATATCCCCTGATACACACACACACACATGAGCACACTTATAGAACAACAATTGCAGCTGTGACAAAAAAAATCCCAAAGCCCAAGAGGCCAGGATCATTAATACTCACTGAGAAATATTAGCCGAATGTATAATTAAGCAAATGGAAACCATGGATGAAAGTTTCCTAAATTACCTAGTGGTACCAGTGTCAAATGAAATGCTACAAGAAGTACCTGAAAATCACTGGCCAGCATCTACTGGTGAACATAAAACTGGAATGTATTCTACAGCTTTGCAGAAGTGCAACCACGATTTCATAAGGCATGAATATTAATGTGCTTGCTTATTGCCTCCAATGATGGCCTGCACTGCCTTTGTGACACGTTGCACCTCATTGCTGAATTCCTACTGACTTACAATGAGCCATGGACTACTTTATTGTTAGTAAGGAAATTGGGCATGTCTCAGAATATAGAATCATTTAGAGAAAGACACCTGAATCACCAGAATATAGAACTACACCCAATCAAAAGTCCCTTCCTGGGCAAGTTCCGCAGAGTTTGACAAAATAAATATGACGTGCTCCAGGATAATTTGCTTTCTACCACATTGAATTATAACTGAGAATAAATAGGAAAAAATGAGAATGATTACTGGTTTGTAAGCAAGAAGTCAGCAAAAGAAAACATTTGCATCATCTCATGATGTGCTATTCCTCATGGCTGGCTATGTTATAAAAAATAGTCATGGACAGGTCCAGCAAACCCATGTAGGAGGGCCCCCCAGTGGGGCAGGGACAGGGAGGAGGGAAATGGGAATACCCTCATAAGACTTGTTTACACAATGTATCTAATTATTGACAATATGGAAAAAAACACAGCAGTAGCAGGGCTAGAGAGATAGCTTAGTGGTTAAAGGCACATATTACCCAAGATCAATTCTTCCAGTTCCCATATAAAGCCAGATGTACAAGGTGGTGCATGCACCTGGAGTTCTGTTTACAGTGGCAAGAGGGCCCTGACATGCCCATTGTCTGTCTCTTTCTCTCTTCTTGCAAATAAAATATTTTAAAACAACAGCAGCCCATTATTATCTAGTTGAGCACTTACTTTTGGCTTTTGTCTGAAAGAACAAATATATATATATATATATATATATATATATATATATATATATATATATATATAT
>PVHP010039507.1:0-16332 GCA_004024765.1 Zapus hudsonius | reverse complement strand
AATATCACAGTTAATGAGCGGCCGACCCAAGCAAGATGATGAGGACAGTCATCAGCTGGCTTCCATGAGCCTGATTCTGCTGGACATGCTGCAGAGTTTGCAAGGAGTCCAAGTGCTCACTGCTCTTCTGATTCTCCCACATCTGCACACGTCTGCACAGCTGTCTTTGACAAATGCTGGCTACTGAACATCCATGTTTGTTCCAAAGAGAAGGCTTTTTACATTCACTTCTGGCTTGAAGAGACCTTCTGTTTTACTGTTGATCTGTTACATAATAGAATCCTTTGCTCTCTAACTGGTACTCATCTCTCTTAAAAGAGGAAGGAAATAACATTAGAAACTGCAGGGTAAAATGGGTAACAATATCCAATACGATGGTAAAGGAGAAAAAGTGGAGAAATACAGACGCGGCAAGAACAATGGTGTCTTACCACATCTAAAGAGCAATAACAGGACTTCCACTCAGAGAGGAAGAGGGTGGGAAGTCAAGTGAGAAGGGGAGCCTAGCATGTCCTTTGTCTTGGGCTCTGGTAAGAACTTCTTACTCATTCTAAGGGTGATATGGATAGATGGGAAAATATTTTTACAAAAAAATCCATAGTTTTGATTTCCATTTATAAGTAGGAGTTTAGACTGTCCTACATGGTCACAGGGCTGGGAAGAAACAAAGACTCTGCAATGGCCAAGCTCTGCTAGGCATGCTGGGAATAAACTGTCACTGCTAAAACCATCGGGACTGTCAGAAACCTGTCCTTTTTTCCATTCTTCTCAGGGATCTGTTTGCTCACTAGAGCACCAGCCTCTTTTCTCCATTAGAAGGCACCTACCCTGCCTGGAACCTCCTGTATCCGTTGCTGGGGAAAAAGTACCTGGCAAAAATCATTTTAAGGGAAGGACGAATTTCTAGTTCCAGTTCCAGATGATAGTGCATCCTGGCAGGGTCAGCATAGGGACAGGAGCTTAAAGCAGAGCTGGTCAGGTGCAGCCCACAGTGATGAAGCAGGGAGCGAGGGATGCTACTGCTGCTCAGCCAGCTCCCTCCTTTTCGTCCTGTCTAGGATTCCATCTGATGGAATGGTGCCTCTCACACCTCAGTTATCCTAATCAAGGCAATCCCTTGCAGATGATTCTCGGCCCTGTCAGGTTCAATACCAACCATCACAGCTCTCATCATAAAAACCAGCCCCACCATGAAGAAGCCATATCCATTCTGGATCAAGGCACAGTAGCTGTGGTGCTTTGAATGTAATGGTCCCAATAGCCTCAGGTATTTTGATTTAGTCTTCAGCAGGGGGATCTCTGCTGGAAGAAGGTTGTCACTGGGGGCAGATCTTGAGTGGAGCCCTAGGCAGGCGTGTGTTCAGAGTCAGCGTGCTTGCTGGTGCTGGCTGCTGTCTCTCTGCTGTGGCTGGATGATGAAGTTTGCCAGCTTCTTTCGCCATGATGAAGCTTTCCCTGGATTCCGTAATCCTGAAATCAACCCTTTCCTCCCATCAGCTGCTTCTGGTTGGGTGTTTGTCACATCAACTGCTACAGTGGCTGTTGCGGTCAGCTTTCTAGTTGCTGCGCAGAAAGAACCCAGACAAAAGCGGCTTGTGGAGGAATGGGTGTATTTGGCTTACGGACTCAAGGGGAGACTCCATCCTGGCAGGGAAAACGGTGGCATGAACAGAGGGGTGGACATCACCTCCGCCACAGCACTGCAAACAGCGGCAGGAAGGTGTGCCAAACACTGGCAAGGGGAAGCTGGTTTATAACCCCATAAGCCCGCCTCCAACAACACAGCTCCATCAAGGTTGTAAAACCCAAACTGCCATCAGCTGAGGATCGATTACCCAGAACACATTCATTTGTTTGTGGGGGACACCTGTCAAACCATGACAGTGGCTGACTGTCATTTTAGGGGAGTGTGTGTTGTATTCTGTCAACAGACACCATCACAAATAAAATGACAAGGCAGTTGCCTACTCTGTTGAGTATGGTTATTCTGGTCATCTCTAAAACCATTTCTCACTGTGACAGGTCCAGTCTTCCTTCCTCCTTGCAACACGCATTTCACTGACAGCCAACTAATCTTTATCAGGACTTATATGGGTAGCACATCTCCCAAATACTTCGAGGGCCTATGGAGAAGCGAGCCGTACAATTGTTCATCTAATCTTCTTGATAAAGAAGATAATTAATATTTATTGGGCATCTATTCCATACTAGTCCTTATTTTAAGTGGGACTAGATAAAATATGAATCACATATATTAACTCATTTAGTAGTCACAACCAAATGGTGAGGTTAGTGTGATGGTATTCATAATTTTCAACAAAGAATGGGCTGGGTTACATAAAGGTCATACCCTTGACTGTGACACAGGCCATGTCGCTTGCTGAACTTCCACTCTCCCACCAAGGTGCCCTAGTCTTGAGCTAATTGCTCAGCTATTAGCACAGGACTAAAAGCAGTCTTCCTACTTTGGGGGGTGGGGTGATAAAGTCAACTTGATGGGATTTCACCATGCAAGCAAATCTAGGAGCATGTCTGCCAAGGAAATTTCAGATTGAGTTATTTGAGGTTGTGGCAAATGCTGGGGACACCATTGCAGGGGTTGAGACTCTTGTAATGCGTGGAAAGGAGAGGCATTTACCACCTCATGGTCTTGATTGTGGATACAATGTGACCAGCTTCATGTGCTCTGATACTGTGCGTCCTAATGGACTGTGTCTCCTCTAACTTCCAGTGAAAGTCCATCTTTCCTTCCTTAAGTTCCTTAAGTTTTCCTTCTGGTCAGGTGTTAGGTCACAGCAATGAGAAAGTAACTAGTAGTTAGTAGTGGAATCTTAGGACAGTGTATCCATTGTGATACGGAAAAGAAGCAAACTTAGGCATCTGAAGAGAGCAGAAAATGCATTCAATGTGAAAGGGCATTGCTCAAGCCCCACAGGATTTATTCTGGATCAAGCCATGCAGAATTCGACTTCTGACCCTCCACACTGTTCACAGCATCTGTATTGAATCAAATGCTATCACTCTGCGTTCTGACAGTGACACACTAATTAATTTATCAAGGCTTTGTAACATGAGTAATGAAATCCAAGCAGCATGGCTGTGTTTGCCTCTCGTCTGGTTGACTTCACTAAGGCCTGGATCTTCTGTTCGGCTCCACGCTGGCCACCAACTCCTGCTTCAACATGGGTATATCACTTGGACAGTCTTTGAACCAGGCCTTCAGAAGAAAGCAAGTGAGATGCCTTGTAAAATGACTGAAAAATAAAATAGGAGACTGAAGCTTCCTGTGCTGAGACCTTTATTTTTATTCATTTTCAAGCAGAGGTAGAGAGAGAGAGAGAGAGAGAGAGAGAGAGAGAGAGAGAGAGAGAGAGAGAGAATGCACCAGAGCCACCATCCCATCTTGTGGGTCTGGCTTATGTGGGTCCTGGGGAATTGAACACAGGGCCTTAGGCACTGGAGGCAAGTGCCTTAACCGCTGAGCCATCTCTCCAGCCCTCTGCTGAGACCTTTCTAATCTTCTATTGTTGCTGCTGTGTGCCCAGCCACCTCACTGTTGTCATTCCTCCCTGTACACCGCTGTACACTGCTTCTTCTGAACTTCCACTTGAAGCTGTTTCTCCATCTCCCCAAACAATGTGAAGATGACACACTTTCTTTCCATGTTCCCCAATAGAGTATAAATTCAATTTTCAAAATTTACTACTCAAGAAAGAGCAATTAAATATCATCACAATAGGCTTAATTTCTAAGTGAGACTTTATCCTAAGTGTGTACACCTGTGAAAACTAACCGTATATCATAAGGTTTGCAGGCAATGATGTATCAGAATGTACTTTCTGTGTATAAGAGGGAACTGCTCTATTTCCTGTCTATAGTTGATATCTGAAGTACACTTTATATGCAAAGACTTGAGGACATGGAAAGAAAAACACTGAAAAATATAGCATGAGCACAAGTGCCAGGAGCACAGTGCAGAGGTTATCCACAAACCAGTTAAAACTGACCAACCTTGATGCAGAACTTTTATAAAGTAGTACACACTGAATATTTCCCATGATAGATCACATCTTGGGTCATAAAGGAAATGAGAATAAGTAATGGTTGACTGCTTTTCCATTAATGGGACAACTGTATCAATCCATCCAAGGTTGAGGGAAGGCATGGAGGAAATTATTGCGGAAGACATGGTGGAAAAAACTGTAAGAGAGGAAGGAGGGGAGGGGTGTGAATCTCTAACTTCCAGGCATGCTGTGGACATTGCTCTCTTAAACTTATAGGAGCTGTGATTACTGGATAAAATCTGCACAAGACTGGGCCGTGACCTTACTCTTGTGTCTGCAGAAGGGGCTCAGGACCCCACACCTCTCCCTGGGGATCGATATGTGATTGTCAATTGATGAGGGAGGGAGAGACATTTTATTCAGTGGTGCAACCACTGGTAAGGTGCCTGTGTTCCTGTATACAATCCCTCACCCATGTTCCTCTTATCAACCCTAATGCAACTCACTGGACCGTCTAAAAATAACCATGCAAGTATGAGGACTAGTTGAGAAGACATGGATCAGCAGAGGTGGAGTGGGGACAAGGGAATACAATGGTAATGACCATGCTGAAAATACATTATATATATTACAGAAATACCATAAGAGAACCCTGTATGCATAATTAATGTTCTACTGATCTTTTTTAAAAGGAAGCTTTACCTAGGGATATGGCTAAAGCACTCACTGTACAAGCCTGAGTCCTGATTTCAGATCCCCATATTACAAGTAAAAGTTATAAGATGTGGTAGACTTCTGTCATCCCGGCATGCCTTTGGCAAGATGGGAGGTGGAGACAAGGGAATCTCCCAGAAGTTTGCAGATGAGCTACCTTGGCAAATAGAGTGGTGAGGAGAGAGAGCGAGAGCGAGCGAGCAAGAAAGCGAGAGACCTAGCCTCAAATGAGTTGAAAGGCAAGAACCAACACACAAAAATTGTCCTCTGATCTCCACACATGTGCTATAGCACATAATGCCTTAAAACACACACACACACACACACACACACACACACACACACACCCCTTATATACATATCAACACACAAAAGTACTGCAATTAAATTTTGAAAGATTGAAATCACATAACAGTTGTTTGTTGATCACATTGGAATGAAATTAGAGAATAATAAAAGGGTAATATTTACAAACATAGAAAACTTAACAGTATAATCTTTAATACCACATGGCTCAAAGGAAAATGTCACAAATAATATTATCGTATACTCTAATGAAAAATTAAGACATGTTAATCTTTCTCTTAAGAAAACAGACCAAAAAGAATTAAACACAATTATTAACAATAAAGAATAGAAGTAAACACAACAGTATATAGACAAGTCACCAGTAAGCAAACTGACACTGAAAAAACCCACAAGCTTGGCAAGCTAGACTGATCCAGGGAACAAGAGATATAAAGAAAAGACTTTTGGTGTTAGAAAAGTCAAGAGATTGAATTAGTAATCTAAACTAAACCAAACACAAACTCCCACAAGAACCCAGGGCCTGTATGATCTTTGATTGACTTCTATCAAATCTTCAGAGAATGAACAGTGATTCTTCATCCACTATTACAAACAGAGGTAAGGAGGAATGACTCCCCTCTCATCTTCCAAGAACAGTATAATTCCAATACAAATACCACAAAGATACCACAATAGAAGTACAAAGCAATAGGGCCTATTAATTTAGATGCATTCATCTTTAACAAAATATCTTCATGCCAAATCTAGAAAAATATATAATGTATTTAACATGGTAAAGAAAGTTGGTTCAGCATACCAAAATTCATCAGGATATTCCACACCACATTAACAGACTCATGAAAAAATATCACAGGAAGAAATGGTGCTTTTTACAATGTTCACAATTACTAGAAAAAAAAAAAACTTTTCTTGGCATGATGAAAATACCTATGCCCACATGCAAATACCTATTTAATGGGAAATGAATGAAAGTTTTTGGCTTAGATCAGGACCAAGACAACAATGTACATTCCAACATGCTTCTTACATTTCCACAACACACTGACAAATATTTGTATTTGTTTAATGAGGTAAGGCCTAGTTCTAAGGAACTACAGACAATAGCAAATGTTGACATATGTGTAGATGGAGAGCCCTTCCTCATAGATGGTTAGAACAGCAGAAAAAATGATTCAGTCCTTTGGAAGTAAGCTAGCAATATCTCAGCATCTTAAACATAGTTACCACTGTACTTACTGTGTTACTCTCCATGAGCAACGAAACTATCCATCCATACAACACCTGAAAAAATCCACCCATTGCAGCATTATTCCTAAAACACAGAGAAAGGGAAACCACCTACATGTTCATCAATGGATTGCTGGATAAATAAAATGTGTTCTTTCAATAAGAACTTTTTCATCCAACTAATAATAGAACAACTCTGAATGTGAAATATTTTATATTCTACAGCATACAATAATAAATTATAAATCACAGTATAGACTTTTGTTTTCTTTCAAAAAGAGCATGTTTATTAGTGTTTAGTCTTACCATTCTGTATGGACAGCCAGGATATGACTTCTCTGCCCAGGGTCTCCTAGGACCAAATTCAAGGTGTCAGTTGGTCATGCTCTGAGGCCACTTGGGATCCTCCTGTAGGCTCACTCCTGTCCTTGGAATAATGTGGTTTCTTGCAGGAGAGTGAAACTGTGTGTTTGCTTGTTGCCAGCTGGGGAACCTCTCTGCTCCAGGAAGCTCCCAGCCTCCTTGCCTTGGGTCTTAGTCTCAAAGCAACACTGGAGAACCTCCTTGAGTACAATCCCTTCATGGATTTCGGTATTCAGGAGCTCACCTCTATTGGCAGCGTTGTCTGATCAGGCCAGCACTTCCCAAACAGCCTTCTTTTCCTAAGGCCACTGAGCTAATTGACCCAGCCCACCAGGCAGAGATGCTCCATCCCTCCTGGCACAGTCAGTTCTGTGTGCTGCACTGGATGGGCTCACACTCTGGAGTTTCACTCTTGACCTTGTCCTCACCTGATCTCAACCTCCTTGCATTGTATGCTCTAGGCTGGTTGAGGATGCTCTCAAATGTTCTTTAGGATTGCTCAGTCATTGTGGTTTTAATCTTTCCTTTCCTTTCTTTTCCTTCTATTTTTTCATTTTTTTAATAGCTAGATAGGGCCTTAATACATAACCAGGCTTAGCTTCCAACTTGCAATCCTCCAGCCTCAACTTCCCAAGTGCTAGAATTATACCCGTGTTCCACCATGCCTGACTACAGATGTTATTGATACTGTTGTACAACCTAGCAAACAACAACAAAAAAAATTAGGACATCTCTAAAATTACTTTTGACACCTAAGGAGATGGATCCACGTGGTCCAGGACACATGCAGGTCGATGTATTAGGACATCCTTCTCATCTGCTGTCTAAGCAAAACATAGTCTTCAAAGAAAGAGTCTATGATTGTTTTAGAAACTGTAATCTTTTTTCTCATATTTGGAAACTGAACACAGCAGATTATGTATGTTCGTGTGCATGAGGGAAAAGTACATGTGTGTGGGTAGGAAAGGCAAAGATGATTAACATTGCTTTATTGCTGTGATTGCTTCAAGCTATTCTGCTTGAAAACGGGCAATAACATGAAATCAATAGACCATAATAAAAGTCATGGCAAAGGGAAGGAGGCTGAGCTTGGTTGTGTGTTTTCTGGACCCTGGAAAGCTCCTTCCTCTCCTCTCTCTACTTGCCTACCTTGGCCATGGCAGGGATGTTTTCACAATGTGTCCAGATTCTGAACGTTTTCCTGGAGGGGGGTCTAATTGCAGCCACATGAAGTCCTGGATGGCTGAGCTAACTGACATGACCTCCCTGCTCGAGCTGAGGCCCTGGTCAGGTGATGGTAATTGACCCAGACAGCACTGGCACATGTGTGAGCTTGGCGTTCACTGCTCAGGATCTGAGATAAAAACCATGACTCTGTGACTTGCCTTTGAAAAGACTTTGTTACCTATTTGACAGAAACATATGGACTCGGTGGCCTCTCCTTTTAGAATAGGGAGATATAACATTCACCAGTTTTTGTGAGTCAAATGTGTAGCTTTGTATTCTTTCAAATGTGTTTATTTACAGAAGAATCTGATTTTTCTGAAGTAATGTTTTCATAGATTAAAAAAAATCTTTCCCTCTGTTTCAGATTCTTGCTATTATACATCCTTTTCTAAAGGAAACACCACTTGTAACTAATGTTGCTGGCAGTCACTGAGTAATGCCACGTGTTAAGTGCATGAAATAAGCTCTTTTCTTAATGAAATTATCTAGCTGTATATGATGGTCCAGGGCTGTACATATTCTTTCTAAAGAAATAGAATATTTTTAAACCAGTGTATTCGAGCCACTGAGAACTCAGCTGATAATCTCGTTCTCTAAGCAGAGTAGACAGGCTCGCCCTTTGGAGAAGTCCTAAGCATTCAGATCCTGTTCTAAGGTCCTTGACCTACGACTCACTTTTGAACTTTAAGAGAAGGTTAAAATTTTATGGCTAGAGGGAGCTGAGGAGCTAGCTCACTGGTTAAAAACACTTGATTACAAAGCCAGGTTCCATTCCACAGTGCACATGAAAAGCCAGATGCATAAAATGGAGCAAGAAGCCCTAGCATGTCCATGTTCTCTCTCTCTGCCTGTCTCTTTCTCTCTCTCTCTCATACACATTCTCTCTCAAATAAATAAATAAAAGTATTTTAAAACTTTAGCCAGAAAGAAAGAAGGACATGACCCTGTGATGAGGGTGTTCCTGGAACCACGGAGAGGCTGTGGGGGTGTCTACCAAGAGAAGAGACTGACAGCTAACCTCTTCCCTAGGTCAGTTCAGAAATATGCTTCTAAACATATTGAGAAGCAAATGCAGAGACACACATGTAGGCATGCCAGCTTCCTTTCAACATTGAGTGTGGTGTGCCCACAGGAGGTATCCCATGGTAGTGGGGAGTGGTGTTCAATCATTGGCAGTTGACTGTATTTCCATTTGTGGATGTCAGCACTTCTCTGGAAGAGGCCTCCAGGCCATAGCAATGGATCTGTGAGTCCCTTGGAGGTGGCTGTCCTTCTATCCTGGAGGCTGGTGTTTCCTGTCATGAGTGCCTTTCAGATTTTGGAGCAGTAGAAAGACTCCCAGGAAACCATCTGGAGAAGAGGTGGATGATCCACACGAGAAGCAATGCCACATCCAGTCTGAGGGAGGACAGGAAAAGAAGAACAGTTATTCATGCCTCCTATCTGTCCCCAAGTGTCCAAGCCCATAGTTGGAATCTGCACACAGAGACCTCCTATCCCCTGCAGACCTTGCCCTTGCCTTCCCACAGAGGAACCAGAGCGGTTACTTAGAGGAAGCATGGGTGAACGAGAAGAGCAGGTCGTACCTCACCTTCCTATGGAAGCCTCAGAGCTGAGACCTGAACTGGGCCCAGCGATCCTTTCAGCATACAGACAAAATGTTAATTTACACCATTGTGGAATTTTTAACACCTGAAAACGAGTGTGTTCTAATGTCTGACCATGACCAAAAATTCTTTTAAAATTGTCCATCTGGGAGGAATGGGGGTGGGGAGGAAGCAACAATAGTTGAGATCAAAGACAGCAATTCAAAGAACATAAACTGCTTCCAAAGTTGTCTGTCAAGTTCAGCCCAGGCTGCTGACAAATAGCCATGCATATACTAGAATGTGTCCATGAAGATCTGGAAAGGCGTAGTAACTAGAGACAGCCTTCAAAAGTTTGGGGCTTAATTCAAAAGCCACATCCTCCACATTGGCACCCATCATCAGTGTTCCCCCTCTGCCTTCCAGTCCCACCGTCTCTACCCTTCCCCTTTCATTAGTCTGTGTTCAGGACAGAGCACGACTAAGCCCTGCTATGGGTTCAGTACTGAATATGAGAATTAGAAGGCCACAGTGGATAGAATGAGAGCTTGGAGAAAATAGAGATTGCTTAATCCAAATACACAATCCACTGATGAGGAGGTAAGCAAATTCACTCATGTCTAGCACCTTGCTGCACCTTTTCCAAAAGATAAGCTGGATTTTAGTGTAACAGACATTTGGTTACTATAGGAAGACAAGCCTCTGATGTTCTGGGAGTGTGGTGCATTTATACCCAAGCCTGAGAGTTTAAGACATTCTAAATATCTGTAAGATGTCCATGCTTCTGGCTGGACAAAATGCAGCCTTTGCTCATTATCTCTTCTCCTTGGCATGCATGAGATCCCCCTGGCAATGATCAGCTAGGGCGAGGTGACTTCAGTAAAGGTTACCACCTACCACTGTCAAAATGAAGCAGGAGCTCGTGACTTGAAGTTATAATTCACCAGAAGTTAAGTGTTTTTCAAATTGTTATACTCTGGGCTTGGAGGTTATCTAGCTAAGCTCTAATGTGATTGTCATGCCAAGTGCCTTAAAACTGTCAGGCCACCTTGCAAGCGGGCATAATGCCACCCTAGCAGATGGTTTGGAGGACGCCAGACAATCAAGACATGCCTCAGCATTAGACAATCCACAACATTTCCACTTAGAATGTCAGATTGCAGGGCTGTGATCAGCAGTGAAGCCTTTCACATAACGCACACATTTTTTTTCTTTAAGAAATGCTACTATTTTGCGTGTGTGTGTGTGTGTGTGTGTGTGTGTGTGTGTGCAGATGTGCAGAGGAGAATGGCTGGGGTCCACTTACTGCTCATCCATGTACTTTCTTGAAACATGATCTCTCCTTCAACCCAGAGCTGCTGCTGGCCAGTAAGATGTAGCAATTCTTTGATCCCTGCCTTCCACAACTGGGATCACATTCAGCCTTCTACATGGATTCTGGGGAGTCAAATCTGATGGTCTCCAGCTGAAAGGCCCTGGTGCTTAATCAGAAAGCATTCAAATGCACAGTAGTCTCTTCTGCCCAAATTTCTGTCTATTTGATAGGTAGCTAGATATAGAGCCAGAGAATCACAGTCTTAGATTCATAAGGTGAAAAGGCTCTTTAAAGCATTGGGGGAAAAAAAACTAGCTACCTCTCATACAATCCATAACCCCCTATACCATAGTATGGTCTAGCAAGCCCACTGAGGAGGGCCCCCAGTAGATTTGGAACAGGGAGGAGAGAAATGAGGGTACCATCACAAGACTTGCTCATACAATGTATCTAATTACTGACAATAAATGTCAATAAACAAAAACCATGCTATGCTTTCTGCTGCATACATTCCTTTTCCATCCAATTAGCACTGATCACCCAACAGTGTGAAGTCACTACCCACCTATCTTCCCAACCACTGACCCCAGTTTCAACCACCTTATCAAATAGGAAGCTCACTGCCATTCTGGTCATTATTTTCATTAGCCTCATTTGAATAATTTTAATTTAAACCACACCCTCTTGAGTCAACAACACCCATGAAGTCTCAGGGCTCTGTGAGCAGTTAGTTATTTTCAAGCTATACCACAACCAGTACAATGGCTTGAAGTTGAATTGCAAAGATGGTTAATACTTTTCCTAGAAATATAAATGTGAATCTCTTAGCGCCATTCAATTTTTTAAAAATTCTGTGCAATTCCAGGACAGTGGAATCTGAGGTGTTCATGGCCCTCATTGTGACTTTGTGTACAGATGTGACATAGAAACAGCTGCTTCATCATTACATGCCGTTCAGACCCTACAAAGTCCATTTATTTTGGTGTCTTTGGCTCCATGGCCTCAGCTGCAAAGTGGAAACACGGATATAATATACAAGGCATCTATTCCTTTATCTATATTCAGTGACCCTTGAGTGCCAGAACACACTGTATTAATTATGGAACATAAAGAGTTTATGTCATAACAGGTAAATATTGCATATTGTTATTGAGCCCTTGGGAACCAACTTAGCTATCCAATGTGATATATAGAAAAATTTACAGAATGAAGGAGAAGCTTTAAACACTGGACCTGAAAGTAACCTCATGATTGAAATGTACGTTTCTTGTTTGTTCCTAAAGTAAAGCTCATTATCAATTTTTAAAAAAAGTAAACTTCTATATGTCTGGAAAATGGTGCAATTTGAATAGGAAAGACCCTGGAAGAAAACTCCCCCAAAGAAAGAAAAGACCTCTGGATATGAGCACGCTTGTGCTGCTATAACAAAACGCCTCGAGCAGGAAAGTTTAAGCAACGGAAATGTACTGCTCACAGTTCTGGAGTCTGGAAAGATATTGGCAAGTTTAATGTCTGTTCCTCATGGATGGTGCCTTGAAATGTCCTCACATGGAGAAAGGTCTCTTTCTTCTATAGAGCAATAACTATTCATAACTTGACACCTTTGTGACACAGATGCCCCCTCCGGGCCCTTCACTCCACCAGAGGGAAGCCGTATGAAAATCTCCAGGGACTGTTTCTCAGTGTGCACATCTGCATGTCACCTTCTGCCTCTGCCCCTTCTTGTCTCCTCACTCCAGAGTACAGTGGCAGGTAAGGCAACTTAACCATGTTGTCTGGGAGATGCTGATGTTCTCTACACCATACAGCATTCGCCTCCTCTGCCTACTGTTCCTGTGCAAGTAAAGCGGGCGACAAAAACAATGAAGCAAGCTGGATTCTCCTTCTTGGTCTCTGTGGTCCAGACCCAGGGAGGAGGATGCTTTCTACAGCGGAGACGCACCCAAGAGCACCGTGTCACACTATGGTCTCCTGGGGGGGGGGTTACTAGGGACGATGGACACTGGCTATTGTTTGGATGCATGGCCAATGCAGACCTAGGAGAACCAGCAGATCTGGCAGCAAGACGTGGATGGTGGTACTGTCCCCATCACAATGAGCACGCTGGCACAGTTCACACTGGCTCCTGGGTGGGGGTGAGGGGCCTTGTGCTGCTTTCCTAACCTTATTCTTATTTGTGATCTTACTGGGGATTGGGTCATTGCAGATGTGATTAGTTAAAAGGAAAGTCAGCTTGAGTACAGCAAGGGGCCCTGATCCAATGCATCTGCAGGAAGAGCACCAGCGAGGTGAAGACATGGAACTCCAGAGGAGGCACACTTTCATCCACCAAAAGCTACAGAGGGGTCTGGAGCAGATTCGGCCCCCTAGTGGTCAGGAGAAGTCAACTCTCCTTAAAAGGCCATCTCAGACTTCACCTCTGCTTCTGGGTTCCCTGTGAAAGCAGCCCAAAGAACTGATGCTGATGGGAAAAGAGACTTTGTTCTAATGCACAAAGTAGACCCAGAGGTCAAGTTGGGAAATGGTTCTCTTAATAAAAAATATGGAGATTTACAGCTGTCTCGTGTTTCAAATCTCTTCCTTTCCTGTGCCATTAAATCCCCAAATCCTTGATCTCCCAGAGAAAAACCAAACAGTGTTATTTCCCAGACCTATGACCCATGCTTGCTAGGCCCTATTACCCTTGGAAACTTTGATTTAAAAAGCATATCTCCATGGTATTCTCATTCAAAGTTGTTCCTGGGACTCCAGGTAGAATTGTTGGAACCCTCTCTATAGTTCTACAAACTTCTTTCTTGGCATTGTGAATTCCCCACAGCAAGAGTTGGCTAAAGTTTTTCAAAAGTTCAGAAACCAGATCTCTTTGTTTGACCAGATTCAGAAGGCCCTTACTACACATGTACAAACTTGTCTATTGATTTGCTTTTGAGAGGGTCTCACTATGTAGCCTAATCTAGCCTTGACCTCCTTCTGATGCTGGGATCATGGGTGTGCACCTCCATGCCAAGCTACATGAGATTTTAGGAATAAAATGTTATATTTAGATTTTACCATCACTAAAAGCATTAAAAGTAAAATTATTACATTCTGTACTCAAAAGTGGTCAGCTGAACACAAGTTTCCTGAGTGACTAAAGAGTCTGGTGACAACTCTTAAGAACTCTGACAAGTCCCACCTGGTGTGACAGAGCCAAGAGTAGTAGCAGCCCAGGCCTGAAGGGAGGGGTAGGGGTAGTCAGCTCAATCCCACACACACATTTACTTACTTACCACTTAGAGATGGAAGTAAAAATCGAGCAGGCTACAGGCATCTTCTACAACACCTACATTCTCTCTCACACACAGGGAATCCATTATCTGGTTATCCTCACAGTTCCTCAGAGTGTGGGAAAATACAGCCACTTGTGAGTCAACAGTGAATCTTGGATTCTGTGCTCACATTCTGAGAGTTACAAGAGTTACGTGTATCTTTCTCAAAAGGCCAGAAAGAGAATTCAGAATGGGGTAGTCTGGAGAGTTGAAGTGACACCTTGGAAGGATGTTATTTTGTCAACAAAACCTCTCTGGTTTTCACATCCACCCCTGGGGGAACAAAAGAGTCCATGGCAAGCAGGTGACCAAACAGAGGCAGACAGTGAGTGGTTCTGATGCCTCAGGTTGGTTCCTGTCTTAGAAACACACCCACATCAGCACAGACCTGGCTTTGCAACACTGAACATGATTGTATTTGTAAACTTCATGTAAGGTGACAGCCTCTTCCTGTTAAATCTCCAATATCTAAGATGGACTTGAGCTGTATCTATGCCTTAAACTATCACAGATAAAGCTTAGTTTAAACAATTATTGTACCTATCGATTCTGAGCAACCCTTATGCGATCAATGTCAGTCTGTTAAGCAGCTTGGTTTCCTTTTAGGAAGGAAGAATCTGAAGGTCAAAGATGATGAACAGACATCTCAAGTTCATAACCAGGTCCATGATAGTTATCACAATGCATCTTTCCGTGTGTCTTCACTCCATGCCATGATTGGTTCTCAACGATGGATTTTAGATTTAAACTAAGCTTTATCTATGCCTTAAATGTGAAGGAATAAATATATTTCATAAGATAAATATGTGAAAATTACATAAACAAGGAGATGAAGAAAACCCTCAGACTGCATCGGGTATCAGGAAACTGTAGTTCCCACTGTTATAAATGTAAATTGAAACTAGATCCTCAAGCCTTTACTTTCTATGTAACTTCTTTCTATAGCTAGAAAAACTCAGAATGTGGCACTGGGCAGACATCAATTCTCCAAGCAATGTCTAACATCTTAGGACTTTCATTCAGTCTGATTAATGGCCTGTGTAAAAGTCATTTAAGAAGATAAACCACCACAATTTCGTGAGACATTAGGTAATTGTCTAAGTATTAAAATAATACAAGTAAATCCAGCCCCAGACACCTACGGAATACAGAAGCTGGGAAGAATTTCTGATTGTTGGGTTCTCCTTAAGCGTATTAAAGATAGCACATGTGGAGCGGCCTGTGCAGTCCTGGTACCCACTGGCCTCAGAAAGTGTCACTGCCTTCCTTGGGCCCACTATCTCCTCCCACTGCTTTCTGCAATTCCCTTTCCTGCCTGAATTAGGGTAAGAAGTTCTGGTAAACAGATCAAAGCTTTCAAGCTTTGAAGGGCTCACATCAAGTTCAAGGGCATATACCCACTTTCAGGCAAATCAGCAGTGCTACGGGTCTGGAGGAAGACCTCCCAGACATATCCCACCTCACACCCTGGTGTCTCATTTCCAGCTACAGACTGTGCAGAATGAATGTATGTGTTTCGGAAACATACAGCTAGAGAAATTTGCCACAGCAGCCCAAGAGGAATGGGGCAGTAGGGAAGAAGGAGGAGGAGGAGGGCCCATGTGACCTGACCAGAGGATGGCATTACAGATGAGTCCTAAAGGCTCCAGTGCCAGAAATAAAGAAAACACTCAAAGGTTAAAATACCAAATCCAATGTTGGTTGGTATTTTGACATTTTCTTCCCACTTTTTAAATTAAAGTGAACGACACAACTACATAACCCGTCTGTCATAGCCTAATTCTTTGGAATCCAAGGTCAGGTGTTTCTGATGATGCACAATCTAAAATCCATTGTTGAGAACCAGTCATGGCATGGAGTGAAGACACATGGAAAGATGCATTGTGGTAACTATCATGGACCTGGTTATGAACTTGAGATGTCTGTTCATCATCTTTGACCTTCAGATTCTTCCTTCCTAAAAGGAAACCAAGCTGCTTAACAGACTGACATCGATCGCATAAGGATTGCTCAGAATAGATAGGTAGATAAACAATAATGGACAAATAGATGATACACAGATACATAGATTGAAAGATCAATAGATGATAGATGATCAATAGAGGATAGTGGAAATATAAATAATAGAAGATATATGGTAGTTTGAGATAGCTCAGTAGATGATGGATCAATACATGATAAATATATAAATAATAGCAATAGAATTGGATGATAGAAAGACAGATGGCAGAGAAATGATAGATGATAGGTTGGTGTTGCAGTCAGCTTTCTAGTTGCTG
>PVHP010039506.1:0-16285 GCA_004024765.1 Zapus hudsonius | reverse complement strand
GGGGGGGGGGGGGGGGGGGGGGGGGGGGGGGGGGGGGGGGGGGGGGGGGGGGAGGGAGGGAGAGAGAGAGAGAGAGAGAGAGAGAGAGAGAGAGAGAGAGAGAGAGAGAGAGGAGTGAGCACCAGGGCCACCACCTTGTGGGTCTGGCCTATGTGGGCACTGGGGAATTGAACCTGGGGCATTGGGCACTCGAGGCAAGTGCCTTAACCGCTGAGCCGTCTCTCCAGCCCTGTATAGTCTTTTTTAAAAAATATATTTTATTTGGGGCTCTAGAGACAGCTCAGCAGTTAAAGGCACTTGTTTGCAAAGCTTGAGAACCCAGGTTCCATTCCCCAGTACCTAGGCAAAGCCAGATGCACAAAGTGGTACATGCTTGTGGAGTTCGTGTGCAGTGGCAGGAGGCCCTGGTGTACACATACTCTCTCTCTTTCCCTCTTTTTATCTCTGTCTCAAAATATTTTAAAAATATTTTGTTTACTTAGAATGGACACACGAGGGCCTCTTGACACTGCATATGAACTCCAGATGCATGTGCCACTTTGTGGCCCTGGCTTTCTGTGGGTAGTGGGGAATCAGACCTGGGTCAGCAGGCTTTGCAAGCAAGCAGCTTTACCTGGATGCATGGTCTTGGAACAGTCCTGTTAACCCCATTCCTCTCATTTGAAGCATTTTAAGCTAGGTAAAGTGAGATGCCCAGAGTTATTCAAGCTAGAACCAGAGGAGCAGGGATTTTCCTCCAGAAAATGTGTGGAACCACTTGTCACAATGAAGGTGCTCTGAGGAAACAGCTCAGGGACCTCGCTTGGCAGTGGGGCAGCCAGAGGAAGTGTTTCGGGCGAGCTGGAGTCTGCCAAGCAGAGCAGAGGGTGAGGGAAAGGAGTTTTAAGGTGAAGTGAACAAGCAATATCAGAAGCAAAGGTTACGTAACAGCTGGGAGAAGGCAGGGGTTTCTGGGAAGGGGAAGACATGTCCAGGAAATAACAGATGAAGTCCAGAGAATATTACATATTCTTCACATTTGTTTATTTTTTTAAAACCCTTTTTTTTTTAGGAACAGTTTTACTAGAGGCAACTGCTCTGCGGATAAGGAAGGTGAACATGCTTTTCTTCTGGAACAGTCTGCAAGCACACAGGAATCATCCACGACTCCGGGGACATCTAGTCTCAGCAAACAGGGTGTGGCGCTTTGACTCAGATGTCCCCCATAAACTCACGTGTTCTGAGTGCTTGGTCCCCAGCTGGTGGCAGTTTGGTGGGGGTGGAGCTTTGCTGGAGGAGGTGTGTGGTTGGGGGCAGGCTCCCCTTTGCTAGCGTTCGGTTCAGTCTCAAACTGTGGTGGAGGTGATGTCCAGCCTCTGCTCATGCCACACCATTCTGATGCCATCGTGGGTTTCTCTTAGTGACTGGAAGCCAAAATAAGCAACTCTCTTCCCATCAGCTGCTCCTGGTGGGGATCATCCCAGCAAGGGCATTGGGTGTACATTGTGTGACATGTTTCTCTTCCTTCAGGAAGTGTTTTTAAAAAATATTTCCTTTATCGAAGAGAGTGAAAGAGGCAGACACAGAAAGAATGGGCGCGCCAGGGCCTCCAGCCACTGTAGAGGATCTCCAGACACATGGGCCACCTTGTGCATCTGGCTTCACATGGGTCCCGAGGATTTGAACTCAGGTCCTGCTTTGCGGGTAAACACCTTAACTGCTAAGCCATCTCTCCAGCCCCACAAAGTTTTAACTAGATTCAGTAAACCGAGATTTTTGTTTTCAAGGTAGCATCTCACTATAGCCCAGGCTGGCCTTGAACTCATGGTGATCCTCCTATCTCTGCCTCCAGAGTGCGGGGATCAAAGGCCTGCGCCACCAAGAGATGTTCACTGGCCATGATTTGTAGCAATATTTCTGTTCCTCACAAAATCCTCCTGTTTCAAGATGGGCTTCCAGGTGGACCAAAGCATGAGGCAAAGTGTTCTATTGTATGTATGTATATATAATTTTAGACAATCCAGGATGGTATTTGTGTTAGATATCTATTGCTCTAGCAAAATTCCAGATACTTAACTTATAAAGAGACAAGCGTTATTCTGGCTCTAAGCTCCGGGGCAGCAAGTACAGGGAACATAAGCATAGCAAGCTGCTCCCAAGCCAGGAAGCTGAGGAGTGGGGAGGGGGCTGGGGTCTTCATGCTTCTCTCGTTCTCAAGACAGTCTCAAATAGCTCAGGCTGGCTTCTAACTCACTTTGTGGCTACGGATGACCTGGAACTTCTGACCCTCCTGAGCACTGGGATTACTTGTACCACCGTGCCCAGTTTAGGTGGTGCTGGGATTGAACCTGGGGCTGGGTGTGCCAAGGGAGCTACATTCCCCACCCCCACATAAACCTTTCAAGGTCAAGGGCCTCCCATTAGGCGCTGCCTCCTGGGGACTTTAGAGCACTGGATGGTGGCTGAAGTCCTTGAGTCTTTGCTGTCTTGGACTTCCTCAGCTACACAAGGGGGGGTGATGACTGGCTATTGTGATGCTCTGATGGGACAGCTTGTGAAAGGTTTGCCTGGCACTTCATAGGCACAGTTGTCATTGTCAAACCACTTCCTGCCCTCCCCAGGGTCCCTCTTCCTGGGATTATTTACAGCACCACCACCTCACAGTGACTTAGACAATGAGGGCGGGGCTGAGGAGAAGCTCAGTGGATGAACTTGGAGACCTGACTTCAGATTCCCATGGGACATGGATGAGGCCTGTAATCCCAGTGCGGGGGATGGGACAGGTGGGTCCCTGGGGCTTGCTGCCCAGCTAGTCTGGTTGAATTGGTGAACTCCAGGTTTAGCAAGAGACCCTGTCTCAAAAAATTTAGGCAGGGGCTGGGGAGATGGCTCCGTGGTTAAAGGGGCTTGCTTGCAGAGCCTGTTGGCTTGGGTTCAAATCCCAAGCCATCTACAACAAACTGGATTCATGTGCAGCAGCAAGGGACACTGGTGTGCCACCTCTCACACAGGTATAAATAAGGTGACACAGGCTGGAAAGGTGGCTCAGGGGTCAAAGGCACTTGCTTGCAAAACCTGGTGGTCAAGGTTCAGTTCTCAGCCATCTTTGTAAAGCCAGATGGGAATTGTTTGCAACAAGAGACCCTGGCACACAGCACATAAATAAGCAAATAAAATAAAAACTAAGGTGGCTGGGCATGACGGCACACACCTTTGATTTCAGCACTCGGGAAGCAGAGGCAGGAGGATTGCTGTGAGTTCTAGGCCAGCAGCCTGGACTACAGAGTGAGTTCCAGGTCACCCTGGGCTAGAGTGAGACTCTACCTAAAAAACAAAACAAAACCAAAACAACTACAAAAACTGAGTTGGAGAGATGGCTGAACAGTTAAGGTGCTTGCCTGCAAAGCCTAACAACCCAGGTTCGATTCCCCAGTACCCATTAAAGCCAGATGCACAAAGTTGGAGCATGCGTCTGGAGTCCATTTGCAGTGGCTGGAGGCCCTGGTGGGCCCATTCTCTCTGTCTGTCTTTCTTCTATCTATCTCTGCTTGCAAATAAATCAATATATTAAAAAAAAAAACACAGTTGGGGAGCAAATGAAGAAGACACCGGATGTTGATCTCTGGCCACCACACGCGTGAACACTTGTGCATACAGACTGGCACACACATCCACCACGAACATATGAACACATAAACACGCAGAAAAGGAGCTTGTTGGGCTAGGAAGATGGTTCAGTGGATAAAATGCTGTTGCAGAACTCTGAGTGCCCGAGTTCGGATCCCCAGGGCCCATGTAAAAGCCAGAAGCTGGTGGGCTTCTGTAACCCCACTGCGCCTAAGGTAAGAGGGAGACAGGAGAACCTTCCCGAAGCTCCAGAACAGCCTTGGGAAACAAGAGACCTGGACTTAGAATGAGGTGCAAGTGAGGACCAACCCACAAAACATAAAATATCCTTTTAATTTAATTATTATTATTTGTTTTTTCAAGGTAGGGTCTCACTCTAGCCCAGGCTGACCTGGAATTCACTATGTAGTCTCAGGCTGGCCTGGGATTAAAGGTGTGCACTACCACACCTGGCTGAAATACCCCTTTAAAACCTCACACTCTGTATTTCAGTGGGACTATGATATCACTGCTTATAAGACACATCCTACATGAATAGTAAATGCAAAAATGTGCCTCTGAACCGTGACAGGAGCTCTGAAAGGCAGGGCTCAGGACTGGCTACTTCTGGAGCTCTCCAGCTTCACGGGCTCCTGCCCACAGGCCCAGATGCCAGAGGGGGCGGCACCCCGACTATGACATCTTTACCATGTCCCAAAGCCAGAAGAGAGGATGCCGTTTTGAAAAACAAGAAAACTTCCCAAAACTTGGCCAGACGGGCTACTGACAGTGTCTGCGTGAGGATGTGCTTCCTGGGCTCCCAGTGTGAGCAGACAGCTGCTGGACACTGCCTGCCCCCTGCAGGTTATTAATACAATTCAAGATTCCTCTAATGGCCGGCGAGGCGGTGCACACCTTTAATCCAGGCCCAGCACGAACGAGGGAGGCAGAGGATCAGTACATTAGCCTCAACATTGCAGACTAATTCCTTTTTCTTAATCTTTTTATTCATTGATTTATTTGCACACACACACACAGAAAGAGAGAGAGAGAGAGAGAGAGAGAGAGAGAGAGAGAGAGAGAGAGAGAATGGGCACCAGGGCCTCTTGCTGCTGCAAACAAACCCCAGATGCGTGCACCACTTTGTGCATCTGGCTTGATGTGGGTCCTGGGGAATCGAACCCAGGTCAGCAGGCTTTGCAGACAAGGGCCTCTAACTGCTGAGCCATCTCCACAGCTGCTCTGTGACTGTGGGCTTCAGCCTTTCTTAAATCCTCTCTGTGATGGCCAAACCCAACAGACCAGCTACTAGATCTGCGTCTGTCACTTGTCACGGTGGGCTGCACAGGTCTCGTTGAATGACAACATAAAACATGAAGTGACTCCCCGCTTCCGTCTCGGCGCGCTGGCCCCGGCTGCTCACTCAGGAATTCCCAAACCACCTCAGAAGTTTCTCCAGTTTTCTCTAGATTGCCCAGGCGCAAGGCCTCCTGGCCACTGCCCAGCTCTGGCTCATGGCACTCCTACAGGCTGGGAGCTAGGGATCACAGCCCCCATCATCCGTAAAATGGGGTAGGGACAGTACTTCTCAGAACTGTGAGGAGGTTCCCAGGAAATGCTAGGTGAAGTCATAAGGACCACTATTTTCTTGCCTGTGGCAGGGCTCGTGAGCTTCCCTTTCCCAAGCAGCTGTTGGCAAATTCCTCTCCATTCCCTCTCTTCCAAAGTCTCAAATGAAAGAACTTAGCGTGCGTGCGGGGAGAGAATGCGCCCTTCCTTTCAGAATTAAAATCATTTGGCTTCAAGGGTAAGAGAGACCAACCCCAGGGCCAGAGTTCTTGCTGAAGGAATGAATGATTATTTGCTCAGGACATTGTGTGAGCAGAGGTAGCCAAACACCAAAACCGATGCTGTGAAGAAATTAAGCAAATGTGGTTATTTGAAAATAAATACCAGCAACACATTACCACATACAGGCGAAGTCAACTCTAGTCATTATGCCCTATTCAAAAACTGGGAGATGGCTCAGTGGTTAAAGGCACTTGCTCGCAAAGCCTGCCGGCCGGGGGTTCAATCCCCTGGACCCACATAATGCCTGATGCATAAGGTGGCATGTGTGTCTGGAGCTGGATTGCAGAGGCAGGAGGCCCTGGCCTCCCTTGCTTTCTCTCTCTTCCCTCTGTCTCCATTTCTAGCAAATAATTTTTTAAAAATGAAGCCAGGATAGTGCCTGAAAAACGCCATTCAGAGCTGGAGAGATGCCTTGGTGGTTAAAGGGTCTTGATTGAAATGCCTGATGGCCCAGGTTCGATTCCCCACTCCCCACATAAAGCCAGATGCAAACTGCTTTGTGGATCTGGAGTTTGTTAGCAGTGGCTGGAGGCCCCGTCCTGCCCGTTCTCTGTTGGTTTCTATCTCAAATATATACATGTATTTTTAAAATTAAAAATAAGGCGCTGGAGAAATGGCTCAGCAGTTTAAAGGTGCTTGCTTGCAAAGCCCAACAGCCCAGGTTCTAGTCCCCAGTACCCTGCGGCCCTCGGGCGCCCCCTGCCGCCCGCGCCGGGCCCTGCGGTCCTCGGGCGCCCCCTGCCGCCCGCGCCCAGCATCGCCCCTTCTTAAAGTCGCAGAGCCTGACGTCCACATGACCCCGCTCCGAGCAAGTAGAAACGAAATTCGGCCGAGCCTCAGTTTCCTCATCGGCCCTTGACTCCTCGAACTTTCCCTGCCTCCCCGGTCCACAGTCTGCGAATTAAACTCAGCAACTTTCTGGTCCAAGTGACCTTCATCTTCGTTTTTCACTGGGCTTAGCTCTCCAATGACCAAGCTTCCCACCCCGGGGACCCTTTGCTGCCCCTACCTGGCAGCCACCATCTTACCCCAGCTTCATCACGCTGTGAGGCCAGGCGGCGCACGCAAGGCGACGGCAGTGTGGAAACTACATTCCCCATCAGGCCCCGCGAAACATCGCGAGAGTTCCGGCGAGACTGTCGGGAAGTTCGCGCGCAGGCGCGATCTCGTTCTTTTCGCGGCCCGCCGCGTGTCGGGAAGGAATGGCGGTGCTGTGCTCGCCGGGAAATCTCGGGCTTTCGGTGATGGCTATGCAGGTGGGTGACGGGAGGTGACGCTAACGTGCTTGGCCCCCTTCCCAGGAGGGGAGTGGGGACGGGGTCGCCGCGTCCCCCGCCCCAAAGTCCCTAGGAGGCCTCCTCGAGAAGCGGGATGAGGCTGGGGTCCCCCCCAGGAGAGGGTGATCGTCATGCCACCCCCGTGTGGAGCCTGCAGCGGCGGGGTGCGGCCGGGGTCCTACCCAGGAGAGCGGGGTGCCGCTGGGGTCCCCCCCAGGAGAGGGGGTCCTCTTGCACCCCCTACGGAGCCTGCAGGGGTGGGGTGCGGCAGGGGTCCCCCCCAGAGAGCGGGGTGCTGCTGGTGTCCCCCCCAGGAGAGGGGATCCTCATGCACCTCCCACCCCCATGTGGAGCCTGCAGGGGGTGGGGGGTGGCCAGGCTTTCCGCCCAGGAGAGGAGGGGGTCCTCACATGGTCCCCTGGGTTCTCCTTGGTCAGTGATGACCTTAATTTCAGCAGCAGGCGTGCTGATGTGCAAACACACAAGGAAGGATTGTAGTATTAACCCACCTTCTCTTCTTCCCAAAGGCCTGCCTTTGGCATCTGCTGAGATAGCAGAGCTACAGCTGGGTTCCATCTTCAGAAGAATGGACGGACCTCCAGGAATGAAAGCCGGTGCCAGCTTGACTTGCCCGAGTGGTCACCAGAAATGGGGAAGCTGAGCTGGGCACCTGCCCCACATGCTGTTCTGAAGCTAAGAGCAATTGTGTGAATGAATGTCAGGGTAAGCGATCTACCCAGATCTGGTGAAAATGAGAAGGGTTTGTGCCAGTAGAATTTGGGGCCACTAGGTGTCACTCTTGACATCCATGATTGTATGCAGGGATGAAGGGCCGCCCTGGAGATAGATGCCTTTTGGGTGAGCTGGGATTTAGGAATTGGCTGCCGGTTGAGCTGAGGATGATGAAGTTATCCCTGTCTGAAATGACATCTGCTGTGAAGAGTTTGGATTTACTGAGGCTCAACTCAGCTTCTTAATAGCTGTTTGGAGGATGCCTCCCCTCAGTGGTCTCACGAATAGTGTGCAATCCTCCTTTCTCTTAGACTGAAGGTGTTGGCTGTGGACCATGTGAAAATTCATCATGCTGAGCTCAAGGATCCTCCTGATGAAATTCCTGGAAGTGTTGGCCTGTTAGGTTGTGGAGGAGCCCAGAACTGTGAAAGCCAGGTAAGAGAAGTCAAATGAAAGTCTTGGCTCTCTGCCAAGTGCTAACAAGCCAGTGTGAGATAGAGCCCCCCTCCCCCTTTTCCTAAGCAAACAGGCTTGGGGAATTCTGTCTAAAGTTACATAGCCAGCTATTGAGTTATATTGGGTTGGTGGCCACCGCAACTGACTTTCTTTGCCGCCTATGTATGTGGGCACCTGTGGTGAAGGCCAGAGAGGTGTCGGGTGTCTTTCTGGGTTGCTCTTCACTGAGGCCCGGTCTTTCACTTGGGCCCAAAGCTCACTCAGGTGATCCTGTCTCCCTTCTAAGTACTGGATTACAGAATGCAGCTAACGACGTTTATATGGGTGCTGGGGATGAGCCTCCGTCCTTGTGCTCACTGCTTTACTAGCCCATCTCCCTCGCTCCTGTTTATATATTTATTGCATGCAGAGAGAGAACAGGAATGCACAGGCCTCCAGCTGCTGCAAACAAACTCCAGGTGCGTGAGCCACTTTGCATCCTGGCTTTACATGGATGGGAGTCCAGTTTGGGCCCATGGGCTTTTTGTTGTTTTTAAGGTAGGGTCTAGCCCAGACTGACCTGAAATTCACTATGTAGCCCCTGACTGGGCTTGAACTCTGAGATCCTCCTGCCTCTGCCTCCCAAGTGCTGGGATTAAAGATGCACCACTATGACTGGCTTCTTTATTTTTGAGTGGTGTCAAGGATTAAACCCAAGGCCCGGTGCATGCCAGGCCAGGCCACCAGCACTGAGCTAACTAAAGGCTTGGGTGAATTACCAGGTCATGGCACCGGGTTTTGTGGTTTTCAGATATGGCGGTTTGTTAAAACCACCCAAAGAATGGAAAGATGGCTCACCTCCAGAGCTATAGTACCTCAGTTCCATCCCTGAACCCCATGCAATCCCAGCACACTTGGCGGCAAGTTGGGAGGCAGAGACACAAATCCAGGAAGCACTAGGTGAGGCCAGCAGAATGAGAATCCAGAGGAAAAACCCTGTCTCAAATGAGAGACAGGCAAAGAACAACCGAAAGTCATCCTCTGACTACCACATCTACGTGTGTACAGTTTTTTAAGTTAAGATACAGTCCTGGGGCCTACGTCTGGCCAAGGGTAAGAATGAAGTGGGATCGGAAACTTGTGGGCAGCCTGGGCAGGCATGCAGAAACAGTTGGTGACCCAGTCCACTGCAGCGGATTACGGCACTCCTAAAGTAGGTTTCTAATCCTGTCCTCTACTGGAAGCCATCTGCTTGCTGTGGCGATGTCACCTCTTCATAGCAAATGATGATCGCGTGTCTGCTCTTCCAGAGGCCTCCTGAAAGGATGGGTGATCTGACATGCCAGAGGGCGAATGTGTGTCCCCTGCAGCTAGCAGGCACTGCCCCTGACTTTTTCCTTCCCTCTTTTTTCCTGTCTTTCTTGGTCTCCGTATAGCCTAGCGCTAGTGACTGTCTTTAAGAGACCGAAGCTGTCCTTGTGCCCAGCCTGGGACAGTGGGTTAAGAGACCGAAGCTGTCCTTGTGCCCAGCCTGGGACAGTGGGTGTGTCTAGATGCTAGGCACAAGCAGCTTTTGCTTACTCGAAGGTGGCAGAGTTCTCGGGAGGGAAGTGAGGCACAGTTTGATGAGGAAGAGAACTTGGCAGGCACAAAGGCTGGCACTGCTGCGGGAACTGAGTCCATGATGAGAGTTATCCCTGTCTGAAGGCAAAGCAAGGCCTTTCTGTGGAATGTCGAGATCTGAAACTCAGCTTCCCAAGCTCACGTCTGAGCATGCCTGTAGAGATCTGCTGGAGAGGCTGTTAAATTTTTACTAATTCCTCTCCACCAGGCACAGTCTCTCCTGTTCCTGAGGCTGACGGCCTTCCTGCACCTGGACTTGGACCTGGCCCCCACGTGGATGTTGATAAATGTAAGAATGCAGGAAGACCTTCCAGAAACAGGCTTTCCTCACCCTGGACTGAAGGCTGCCCTAAGGGGCAGGGAATTTTTTTTTTTCCGAGGTAGGGTCTCGCTCTAGTCCAGGCTGACCTGGAATTCACTATGTAGTCTCAGGGTGGCCTTGAACTCAGCGATCCTCCTAACTCTGCCTCCTGAGTGCTGGGATTAAAGGCGTGCGCCACCACGCCCGGCCTAGGGGCAGGGAATTTTTAACAGTTTCTTCAGGCTGACCCAAAACTTACTCTTACGCTCACCCAGGCTAGCCTCAGCCTCCTCAGTCCTGGGATTAAAGGTGCAAGCGGAGGCCCCATGCCTGTCTTGTAAGTTTTGTATATCAATCTGCATGGGGATGTGTTGCAAATAATAACACCCCCCCCCCAAGCCTATGATGGTTGGTTATCCCTGTCTGAAAATTTCAACTGAGGGAAGATAATCTATTCTGAGGCTTGGGGGTGCGGCTGCAGGTCAGCAGCTCAGGCTTTATAAGGGCTCAAGTTGAGTGGATTCCATATGGAGACCCGTCTAGTATATCATCCCTCCAAAACTCGAGCCCAAGGTTTAGTCACCCTGCTAATCTGGCCTGTTTTGATGACGTGAGCGCACAGGCCCTATGTACTCGTAGATGGGCAAGTAGCCAGGATTCTATTGAATGAAAGGGTGCTTGTCACATATTTCTTGAAAATGAATGTACTCTTTGAAACTGAGACGGGGATGTGCTATGGGAAGGCTTCTGCACCAGTGTCCTGACATTTAGGGAAGCAGGGCAGAGCTGGCAGCCTTCCTCAGTGTCGCTCAGGCCTGTCTGAATGGCACAGCTTGTAAGCCTAAGCCAGAGTGAGTGAGTCCTGTGTGGCATTCTCACAGCTTACCAGAAGGTTCTCCCTTGGACGCCCATCTCATTGGAGCTGGGGAGGGAGTTCAGCTGGCCCATGAAAGCAGTAGTGAACAACTCTCAAGATGGCCTCAGAGGAGGTGGAAGGAAGGCCAGGACTGACCTCTAGAAGCTGCCCTTTGATCTCTCTATGTGTGCTTTGCACATGCACCAAGGCATAATCATAGAACCTTGTCAACCTGGCTGTTGTCAACACAAGAAGCGAGGCTGGTCGCCTTTGCTGTTCTGAGCCACTTAGCTGTTCATTTCAAATTCTTCTCCTTTGGTTTCCAGGCTGTCTTCCGGTGACAGGAACTGTAGAGCCACTGCGTCTCCCAGAGTCTTCAAAGAACCCTTGGATTTTGTCTTTAGAAATTAGGGTCTAACTAAGAACATCCATAACTAGCCTGTGTGCACGTGCTGTGTTGTGGGAACACCCACACCTTTAATCCCAGTGCTTGGGAGGTTGAGGTGGGATCTGAGTTCAAGGCCAACCTGTGGCTTCAGAGTGAGTTCCAGGGGAGCCTGGGCTAGAGTGTGACCCTGCCTTGAAAAGAAAGTGGCTTTCCTGAAATGCAGTGTCTTGGATTAATACTCTGAAATGTCAATAAAGTTTAAAAGAATTGACTCAGCCTGCTGGAAGTGTTGCTTAGACCCTCTCCCAGGATGATCCAGAACTGCCTGCTGACCTTGACTTTGGATCACTGCGGTTGGCTGCCATCTCATGTTGCTCAGTACTTTTCAAGTCCAATGGCACCTGATAAAGGTTGTGGTTTGGGTGGGAATGGGGGAAGATGAAGTGCTGTAGATCAAAGGGTGTCGGGCAATGCTGGGTGACCTAGGCTGGGCCTTGCTGTGTAAGTTAGGGGTGCCATGTACCTTACAAACCCAAGTTCTCTGTCAGAACTTACTGTGTGTACCCTGAGGTGATGTCAGGTAAAGCCAGCTGGTGGCTTTGTCCTAATGCCAGGAACTCCAGCCTGCCCTTGGTGCTGTTAATTAAAGCCTAAGTGCCCGTTCTGTTAACCAGGTCCTTTTTTCTCACTATAACCCAGGCTAGCCCTTAAACTACTAACAATCCTGTGTCAACCTCCTGACTTCCTGGTTCTTTGAGTTAAAACTTTTCTGTTAGGCAGGCGGTAAGAAAATCAGTTTTCCTTTTTTTTTTCCCTTGAGGTAGGGGCTCAGTCTAGGCTCAGCCTGACCTGGCACTCACTTGGCAATCCCATGCTGCCCTCAAACTCAGTGATCCTCCTACCTCTGCTTCCCAAGTGCTAGGAATTAAAGGTGTGTGCAACCACACCCCAGTTTAGACACTCAAGAGAAGCAGAGGGCCTTGGTGAACTGGCCAGTGTGGATTGGTGTCTTGTGAAGTCTACTAACCAACCCTTGATGACATGCCCCCTTGTACAGGCTGTCCAAGGCCATGGAGTTAGGTCAATGAACCCCAGGGCTTGGTTAAGGGCTGTATGATACTCGGATGGCACGAAATCAATCAAAAGTCCATGGAATTAGGATGCGAAACTGCCCATGAGTTGAGGTTTATTGAAGCTGTCAACTAGATGGTGTTAAGGAGCTCAGTGGTACAGGCTCTGGTGCCGTGAGCCACATCAAGAGCCAGGGTCTCCTACTGGATCATTTTCCCAATGGTATGGACCTGGAGTCACTGGCCAGCTGAGCTGCCCCACAGCCCTGTACACTAATCACCTTGCTTCTGCATGTGTCTACTTCCCCCAACACAACCTCTCAAGACAGTTGTCATCATTCATGCCATTATCTAGCCTTAAGTGACAGTCTGTGTGGGTCCTGCTCTAGCGTGAGGCAGAAGTGTGTATCAGGTGGTCAGAAGGATCTTGAGAGGTGACCTCACAGCTTGAGCAGTTCCGTGTTTGGGGCTAGTGGGTTTGGATGGAGGGTAGGCACTTGCCCACACCTCTGTCTTGGTTCCCAAGAACCCTGAGTGTCTCCATGAGGTTTTTCTAGTTGCCTCGTACCAGTTGATAACCTTTGCAGGTGAGGGTCACTGCACCTCACGTTGGGAGTGTTTGGTTCAGTCTTCAGTCCAGCCAAGCAGTCTGCTTTCCCTTGGCCAGGGTAGGGATGTCCATTTCAGACCCAAAGTCTTGTTTCCTTCTAGGCGCCAAGGGACAAGGCTTAGGAGGTCCAGCACTAGACAGACTTTGGTGATGGTCACAGGTCAGTCTCAACACCCTCTGCTGGGAAGCCAAGGGTCAAGTCAAGGTGGGGTGAAGCCCCTTCCAAAAGTTGAACGTCCGAGAAAAAGGGCTTTGCCTCTTGGTTAGAACCAGAGTTCTGCACGAAGATCTTTGGGTCACCGCTGATAGAGCCAAAGGATGCCAGCCCTGTGGAGATCCCTCCACAGCACAGCCTCCAGTGACAGGTCGTGGTTCGCATAGAATATCAGTGGCTTCTTTTCTCTTTCGAAATAGTGGTCTGAGTATTTCCGGTAGTTGCTTGTGATGAATCCATAGGCGCTGACCTGGACAAGGTTAGTCACAGTTAATATTCATTGTGCTGTCCATCTCCCCCCCCCCCCCAGACCCTGGGTCGTAATCATGTCTCCACTCAACTAGGGGCAGAGCTGCCTTGTGATCAGCCCATGAATACCTGATTCAGGCTGTCAAGAGACTCGAGGGGAATTTGACCTCCAGCCCTGGTACAGCATTGGAGATTGAACCTAGGGCCTCATGCATACTAGCCAAGTGATCTGCCACTGAGCTACATCCCCAGACCATGGCCTGTCTTTGAATGTGGCTTCTCAGCCTCCACAGTGCACAGGGCAGCGACCCACTGGAACATCCCATCCCAATTTCAAGGTTCACAAGCAAAATCCTTGTCTAACCACATAGAAAGTGAAACTGGGCCAGGTGTGGTGGTGCACGCCTTTAATCCCAGCACTCAGGAGGCAGAGGTAGGAAGATCTCTGAGCTCGAGGCCAGCCTGGAACTACAGAGTGAATTCCAAGTCAGTGAGACTCTACCTTTAAGTGGGAACTATGGATTATTTGAATATGAATACAGGACCCTGGATAGCAGTGGGGAATCCTGTCACTGGGGAATTTGCTGGCCTGTGCGATACGGGCTGAGTTCCCAACCTCTTTGGGCCACACTGAGATCCATATATACTCCTTGCTCTGCTGCCATGGGCTCCTGAAAGAGACCTCTTACCTGGTCACAGGTGTGCAAAGCGGTCAGCAGCATGAGGGCTCCAGTACTGGGCATGTATAGGTCTCCAAAATGTGTGTTAATCAACTTCGATTTCAAAAACCTGGAAGCAAAGAGACACATTGAAACCTGAGAACAACACATTCACGTGTGGACCTCCAGCCTGATGGTTGGACCCATTCAAACTGGTTGGAGAACTCAAAAATGAGCCCTTCTACTCTACGCAACTCTTTGGGGAAAAAGCCAAGTAAAACTAAGTGCAAGGAGTTCTGGGTTTAAGGGGTTATGTGTGAGGAAGGAAACCCCAAGTAAGAGCTTCCCCTTTCTCCCACTCTGCACCCTAGTAGCTTGTTTCTTTGCCTGAGACCTCCCTGACATCTTGACCCGAGCAGGGAGTTCAGTTCCTGCCTTGGGACGACTCACTGAAGAGATGGTGTTCACAGGCCCTGACCTCAGACCTGCATTTATGTCTAAACAGGGTCAGTTCCTTCATCTTCAGAATGGGGGTGACTGCTGGGGCTTCCGTTGACTTAAGAACTCGCCAGCCTCCACCCACTTCCTGTCCGGGATGTCTGCCTTTGTGGTTTACAGCTGGTTTCTCAACCGGAATAAACGGATGACATTTGGGCTCGATAAGTTCTTTGCTGCCGGGCATGTGCACTGCAGGATGTCAGCTGTGTCCTTAGCTTCTGCCTATTAATGTCACTCCCCTCCAAAATGTGTCCAGGCAGAACCAAATAACCACGCCACCCACGCCCAGCCTTGAGGACCAAGAAAGAGGAAATCAGCTGTTGGTTTGTTCCCAGGGTCCTCCCAGGGGTAGCCTTGCCCTGCCTGGCTGCATTTGGGACTCGCATACCCACTGCCACTGTGCACCTCCTGGCTCCTGCATACTGGCTTATGCCTTCATGAAGGCCCTAGAACATAAACTTGAATCATCCTGTCCATACGACACCACACCTATCAAGGTGGTAACTGAAAAAGTCCATTTTTGAAATGATGATTCTTAGCACAGGGCCCAGGAGTGCTGGGTAGAGTGAACCAGGTGTGGTGAGGATGCCAGCCAGCTGTGAACAGGAGAGGAAGGGCACTGGTCTTCCTGCCTCCCATCCCCCATCCCCATCCCCCATACCTCTCTGTCAGGTAGCCGATGAAATCTGGATGCAGGAGCTTGAATTTACTGGCAGAGGCTTCTGGTCCAAAGTAGATGGGAGGCCTAGGACCCACGATAGAAGTGGACAGAGCGTCCATAGCTATCGCATTGGAAGTGGGAGAGCGAGGGGAATGACAGGCTGTTGATTCGCCGGGGGCGGTGGTAGGGCCGGGGCTGGGAGTAGAAGCGAGAGAAGGGGGTGTAGAAGGTGGCCGGCAGCACCGAGGGCACCACGTGCGGCTTCCCCCTCAGCAGGACCTCGGTGGGTGGCGTGTAGGTGAGGGAGGATGGGGGCGTGAACAGGGAGGGAGGTGTGGGGTACGAGCAGGGAACCTGCGGGAGGTGGGGTGGTGGCGGGAGCAGGGGCAGGTAGAGGGAGTCCGGAGGCGGTGGTGTTTTCCGGGCTTCCTGGGTCTGGCAGGGAAAGGGACAGGGGAAGCATCCATTCTGGGGAAGGGGTGATGTAGGGGGCTGGAAAAATGGGGGCTCCTTCAGGAAGCGGGGCACATAGGGGGTGATGTAGGATGGGATATTCCGAATGGGCCCGATGTAGGAGGCCGAGTTGAAAGGGTTGTAGGAGGAGGACCTGCCCACAGGTACCTGGGAAGGGTTTCGAGAGAGGGATTTGAGCCCTGTCTGGGAGGGAGATTTCGAGGCAGGTGGAGTCTGGACTTGGGAAGAGCCTCGGGGCACGTGCTGGACATGGGGACTAGGGGACAGGGAGGAAGCCCGGGAGGTGGGCTGAGAGGGAGGTGGGGTGGCAGCATGAGAGGGGGGGCGGGAGGAGGAGAGCCCCCGGGTGGGGGAAGGGGAGGGGGAAGGGGCTGAGCCTCCAGAGCTGGGTAAGGGCTGCTGGTTGGAAGGGTTGTCCACATTGTTGGACCGGGACTGGGAAGGGGACTGGGTAGGGGATGGAATAGGGGTGTGGGAGGGGGAGCTCATTGGTGTTGAGGAGGCTTATGTCCTCCAGGTGTCTCTGAGGAGGTGTCCCCAAGAGCCCAGTCCCCATGTCATAGAACCTGTCCTCAGTCCTCATCACCAACACCTGGGAACAATTGTGATGTAATCACAGGGTGGGGGTGGGGCACCCATCAGGGACTGGACACAGGACTGGTTTCTGGGACTTCAACCATAGATGCCACCTTAAAAGCTGCCTGTTGAGGACTAGTGACATGTCCCCAGGGAGGGCCAGGAGAGAAGACCTGGGTCACAGCAGTGGCAGAGGCTTCTAAGCACCTGATAGAGGGACCAGACA
>PVHP010039505.1:0-16325 GCA_004024765.1 Zapus hudsonius | reverse complement strand
GTGAACCTTGATAATAGCAATTTGTAAAAGCTTGCATGTTGAGTTTCGTTTCATAAACCCCTTCAGTAAGGGAATGAATAAAGATTTCTTGCCTTGAGAGGTAACCAGTAAATATTCAGACAGTAAGGTATTGTCAGTAACTCAGTGAAACACAGTGTCAGGTGGGGATGTAAGTGCTTGGCTGAGTGTGAGCGACAGAACTGGAAGTCACACCTGTGTGACCCTGGGCAAGGGAAGTGTTTTAAGGTATCTACAAAGCAATATTGTAACTATCCAACTCTAATATATTGACCATTCTCAAGTGTATGTGTGTGTGTGTGTTTACATGTGTTCAGGTATATCTGTGTAGGTGTGTATGCCTGCATGTGTGTAGAGGCCAGATGACAAGCTTGAGTGTCATTCTGTCCACTTATTTTGAGACAGGGAATCTCGTTGTCCTGGAATTCACCAATTAGGCTAGAGTAGCTGGCCAGCACGCCTAGGGCTTCTCCTGCCTCTCCCCCCACCCCAGGATAACAAGTATGCACTATTATACCACACTCAGCTTTTGTATTGGTCCTGAGGCTTGCAAGGCAGGCAGTTTACTAAGTCATTTCCCCTGCCCTAAGTGGACCCTTCCTCTGTGTCTGTACCGTAAGTCACACGGTGAAGCCCAGCTCGATCTATAGCATGCATTCCAGGATCAATAGACTCTAGTCCTGGCTCACCCCTCTTGCCCTTCCACACTAAACCCTGTATGAAATTCACACCATTACCAGAATGCCTTCTTTTCTCTCCTGATTCACATCAAATGGCTCAGTTTGCCAACAAAGCTGTCTGCTTTCTTCTCCCCCCTGCCCTCTCTCTATGGAAGACTTTTAATCATCCCTTAGGGTCAAGATTAGATCTCATCCCCACCCATAAGCTTTGGTGGATCTGTTACTCCTACCCCTACAAGCATCAGCCTCCCTCACTCCATGTCTCACTGTTCTGTCTACACTGGAGGTGTTTATATGTAGAACTGTCTCCCATTTGACTGACAGCTCTTCAGGAGATGGGGGGGGGGCTTCTTCACATCCATCTATCTGCTTGTCTTCTCTTCTGTTTTCCCCTGACTTCCTCCTCCCAACCACTCCCATCCTGGGCATCTAAGTGCAGGACATGACATATAACAGACATCCTGGCAAAGTTCATTGAATAGAATCCATTAATTTCACCCTATTTCTTTGAAAATAGCTGTTGGAGTCTTCTGAGCTGAGAGTGAACATTTCAACTAACATGATGTTGCAGAAAAACCTTCACTCAGTGCTCATATATTCCTTTTAGGACTATTTTGCCTCATTCCTTCATGCCTGCCTCTGTTCACCTCTTAATTAACTGGAGGTTGCCGGCAAAGGCAGCTGCAGGCTTGGTTTTCAGACTCTTTAATATTTCCAGTCAATTCTCTCTTTTCCATCAGTACTGTTGGAGTCTTCAATGAGATGAGCTGCCCCTCTGGTTAAAGTTCAAGGGTCCCAAGATCAGACTGTCTGGATTTTACTCTTTAGTATGCTAACTAGCAGACTTTGGGTGACTTGTACGGAACCTTGGTTTCCTCCAGTGTAAAATGAAAATATTGATGCTACCCACTTTTTAGAAAAGCATTTATTTATTTGCATGTGTGTGTATGTGCATGGGCACACACACACACGCACACACTCACACGTGATAGGGTCTCCTCCTGCTGCTAACACACTCCCATCTGGCTTGACATGGGTTGCTGGGGAATTGAACCCTGGCTGGCAGCATTTGTAAGCAAATACCCTTAACTACTGAGCCATCAGCCTAGCCCTATTGTCCTTTTTTTTTTTTTGCGTGCGCGTGCACACACGCTCACACACACATATTTGTGTATTCATGTGTCTGTTTGTGTGTGAACTGATGCACATGTATGCAAGTGTTTGTGGTGGACAACCTCAGGTGTGATTCCTCCAGAACCCAGTCCACCTTTTATTTTTTGAGACAAGGTCTCTCATTGGCCTGGAGTTCACCAATCAATGTAGACTGGCTGGCCAGAAATCCCCAGGGATTCACGGGATTCTACCTCCCCTTTGCTGGAATTACAGACTCATGCCACCACAGTGAGGGTTTGTACAAGGGTTCTTGGGATTGTACTGGTGTCCTCAGGCTTGAAGAAAGAGATTTCACAGCACTGATTGGTGGACAGAGCACCCTGTGATCATTAGTCATGAAACTGAGAATCAGGATAGTCTCTAATCATTTCAAGGTCCCTGCTGTCCCTCACCAGATTAGAGACTGCCCACTCTCCTGTGACACATAGAAATATCACAAGTATCCTTAGCACAGCCAAGGCTCCTGCTGGAATTCTGCAGCAGCTGTGAAGCCCAACCCTGTACATCAAGGCCCTGTGGAAAACTAATGGTTTCTAACTCACAACCCTGCCCCATCCAGGGCCCATGGAGCTTGGCTGACAAGAGCATTCTTCATTCCCCCGTGTGTGTCCCTGGCCTCCCTTCCCTTGCCCACCTCCACAGTCTCCCTGTCTATTATGTCTCCTTTCTGAGTCTCACTGCCTGGGTCCCTGTCTGAGTGGCTGCCAGGCACTGTCTGTGATGTCGGGAGTGTGAAAGGTGATTCACAGAAATAAATTGCATTGTGTTTAGGTCTAGCTTTGTAATTGTCTCTGGAAGCGACTTCATAATAGCTTGAGGGCCTTAGTGGCAATGCCAGAGACCCCAGTGGCTTCCAGAGAGATAAACACTGCAGCTAAATGCACATTCAGGAAGGGGGAGGGTTTGCACGCTGAAGGTGAGGATGGAGGTGCAGGTGCTGTGAACCAAGCACACTCCTGGCCTTTTATCAGCAGGCCGACAGAAACCAATTGAAGGATGAGAGCAGGCTTTCTTATTTGTTTGTTTTTAATAACGGCTAGAAAAGTGAGGCTTGTTTAACCTAGCCTCAGCCAACATCTAATGCTCTCACCAGCCCTCTGATCAGATGAAAGGGAAAGTTCAAAGTGCTGGCCTGGGAGGGGGGAGGGACAGATAAGGGGAGCAAGAGGCCAGGCCAAGCAGGCCTGGGACCTGCAGAGAAGCCTGAGATCCTGGCCTGGTTTATATGCCCACATGTTGTAAATGACAAGGGCTATGGGTGGAGGAGGTAGACTGCTATCATAAACAAGGAAAGATGAATGTCAATGTCCCCCATAGCCTCAAGTGCTTGTGATTAAGCTTTCTACTTAGTCCCCAGCAGGTGGAACCTTTGAGAGGTGGAGCCTTACGGAAAGAGGTGTGTCACTAGGGGAGGGCCTTGGGGTTGATGAGCCCAGCCGACTAGATGTGAAGGGTTAGTTCTCTCTCTGCTGTGGATGTGTGATGCTGTGAGCCAGTTGTTTCTCCCCCTGTCTCCCTCCTCGCCCTCCAATAATGAAGCTTCCTCTTGAATCTGTGAGCTTGAAATAAACCCTTGTCTCCCACAAGATGCTTCTAGCAGGTGCTTTGTCCCAACGACAAGAACGTAACTGCCAAGGTGGATTTGGATGGCACAAGAGAAAGGAAGAAACAGGTGTACACTCCCCAAAAGAAGAGAGAAATGGTGCAAAATAGGGGACTTTGTGGCCCCCCAAGCCCAAGCTTATTATTCAAACATAATCCCCTTTCCCTGTCATTTTTAAATAGTTTTCTTCAGACATCACTCGGACACCGTAGGGTTGAGTCATTGAGATTGCACATCCCATGGCATTTTTAGGTGACACATTGTTAAGACTGTGACAAGAGTTAAGGAAGCCATGTGCAGCGAAGATCACCAGAGGAGTAGAGAAAGTGGTTCACGAGGGGTCTCTTCAGCACCTCAGGCTCCCTCAGCCATTGCGAATTCAGCATCTCTTCACTCTCTGCCTTCCCACAGGTCCATCCCCTTATGTAAGAGTGTGGCTTTGGTCACCCACAGGACACTCGCCCAGTGGGTGTTGGAAATCCCTGTGGGAGGGCTCCTGAAGTTGAGCAGATGGGTGAGCTGTTCCTCTTGAACTTGTAGAAAGACTATGAGAGCCACAGCCACCCACCAGCTCTTCTTGTGTGACGTTTGCATTGGCACCCTTTGCTCCTGCTTCCCCTTAAACTAGGTCTCCACCAATTGATGCAAAGGTCATGTTGAGTTCCCCCAGCAACCAGGACACACATCCTGCAGTTACGTGATGATATCAGCACCATCCTCCCTCTCCTTTTACTTACTTCCTCCTGGTTTCTACGATGGCCAACTTCCCCAAGCCTACAGTCTACCCATCCTGTGACCTGTGCTAAAATGCCTTAATCCGAGCACTAGAGACTCCCTCTGAAATCCTTCCTTATGAAACCCACTCATAATTTTGTGCTTGAAGTTTTGTTGTCAGATGTTGCCCTTGGAATAAAGCTGCCTGGATTTGAACTGTTCTCTTAGCCTGGACAGTTAGCTATCCACTCACATAGTTTGTAAATAAAAGCACAGATACAGACGTCACATGAGGGTAAGAGAAAGGTAGAACCTTTACTACAGCTGCCATATCTGTGCATTTACCTACATCTTCCTTTAAATAAAATCACAGCTTCATTAAATTCATTTGAAAGGAAATGTACCAACAAGAAGAAAAGCCAGTCCTACTTGCCATTAATAGATGGAAATATAATAAAATCATAGTATTTATTACTATGGTCTTATTATTAGTCTGGTCTTATACCATTGTTAGGGAGTTCTGAGCCTGGATCGTGCTCTCTCTTTTGTTTAAAATAAAAGGAAAGGGCTCAAGAAATGTCTCAGTGGCTAACAGTGCTTGCTGTGCAACCAGGTGGCATTTGGATCCTCACAACCCACGTAAAGCAGAGCACGTGGAACACGTTGCCAGTGTGTCCACAGCCTCGAGAGACAAATCAGAACAATGCTGAAGCGTCTGGATCGGCCAGCCTGACATGCATGGTGGTCAAACAAGAGAGTTCCTATCTCAAGCAAGGTGGGAAGTGAGAACCTTAAACCTTGCACAGGTGTCATGGCATGCATGCACCCCCCACACCCAGCCACCCCCACACACCCCCACCTCCCACACAAGTTTAGAAAGGACATAGTAAGATGTGGAGATTACTAGTTGGAGTCTTAAGGATTGGGGAAAAATAAACCCAGGACCTTCTTATTTACTTGATAGAATTAAAATAGAATTGTTTTCATCATTTATGCCTTCCTAATACAGGAAAACTCTACTCACTAATGCTACATGGGCCCTATTCCTACCTTAGAAGAAAATTGCCATGGTGGTACCTCACCTTCTTGGTGCTTGGTGAGGTTGAAGGTACAGATGACCAGCTCTAAGTTACAGATCTGCAAAATGAGGTTGGTAAGTTAAAGTGTTTAATTCCTTTAAACCCAAGTCCCCCTCTCTCTAAAACTCTCTCCCTCTCCTCATAAATAAATAAATATACTTGTAAAAAGTTTAAAAAATTACAGTGGTTCTCATTTAAAACCAAGACTATATTAACCAGACATTAGGCAGGTTCTCAGAGAAGGGCTCCTCTTGTAAGGTATCAGTCTGATTCCACATGCCCACCTCTCTTCAGCCCACCCTACACCATCCTTCTCAGTCAACGTGCCTTTTTTTCCAGTGAAGTCTTGAACCAGAACCTGTTCTACGCGCCAAGCTTCAGCTAAAGTGTCTATTTCAAGTCCCCAATGTTCAGGAAGTGGCACTAAGCAGAGAACAAGCAAGCCCACAGTCTCCAAGAGACGGAACAAGAAGTCAAAGTTCCAGCAGCTGAGCTTTCACACGTCCTCTGCCTTCTGCTCCTCTGTTCATGCTGAGAGACCGAGAGACCTGCAAGACATTCTTCCTGTGCAGTTCTTTCTGAGCACTGTGGATCAGCCTGGACCACAACTCCCCCTTCCTCTGGAAGGAATTGAAGGAGTTGTCATACCGTGGTCATGGAGTCACTTGGGATGTTATAAATGGCATCCCAGGAGAATGGCTTTACAACATCTGAGGGCACTTGGTAAAGCAGTCTTCCTGGATGTAGGGGAGGTCACTTTGTCTAGAAGAGGCTTCATGGGCGGCCTGAGATGAGGGACTCGATCAAACACTTCCATGTTCCAGACAGAGGGTTGATGGAGCACAGGCAAGAGGGCAGATGCGACAGAGTCATGTTTCTGCTGTGCTGCTCATTGGTTAAGAAGCATTTCATTGATTACAACTTGCCTCCAGGACTTCTTGCCACTTCTTCCCTTGTTCTGGTCAGGGGGCTTCTTTTGTGCTTCCAAAGCACCTTTCTGTTCTTTTCAGTTATAATTACTCGCCCTTCTCTCTCTAAATTGTCTCAGCCCAGTATCATGACTAAGATCAAAGTTGTAAATTTTGTAACCATAACCATATTTCTGTCATCTTTCAGCTCTGTGATGATAACATGAGTCCCCCTGGATTGGTATGAAAATTAAGCAGATATACAGCAATTATCACACATCATAGATCATAGCTATTACGTTCATTGCCTTCCATAGCCACAGTGCCTGGCACACACTGGCAAAGGAGATGAAGGCAGTGGGCATCGTGTGAAGGTGGAAGTGTTAATGAACAGTGACATTAGCAGTGATATTGTGATGATAAAATAGTGACATTATGACGGTGGTGGTGGCAATGTTGTACAGGTGGTGATGTAGCTGAAGGGATACTGGGGCTAGTACTGGTGATACTGATGGTGACACTGTGATGGTAGTGATCTCATAATAGTGGCAGTGATAATGGCAATGATGCCAAAGATAACAGATTATTATATATTAATTTATTATATATATATGATTGATTATTACATAACAGATAACAGATTATTACATACATTAATTTATTATATATATTATTAATTATATATAACAGATCAAAACATCAGAATATTCAACATTTATCGAGCTTACTCTATGCCAGCATTGTGCTAAGTCCTAGCAAGTATCTAATTCTATGCTTATGATGTCTTCCAAGTGCTTCCAGTAGCCTTCGTCTTTAAGATGAATGAACCAATGTTTCAGAAGTCGTGTGATTTGCTTGAGTTCCTACCCTTAAGACATTGAAACAGAATGAAAATATAACACCGGCTGCATGAACTCATCAAGTACATGTTAACTATTTGAAGAGCAAGGGAAGGAAGGAAGGAAGGAAGGAAGGGAAGAAGGAAGGAAGGAAGGAACGAACGAAGGAAGGAAGGGAGGAAGAAAGGAGAAAGTGAGGGAAGTATTGGCTTGTTTAAAGATCTTGAGATTTCTTAAAGTGGAGATTGTAACAGTTACCTTCTCATTGCTGGACAAAACACCAGAACAGAAGCAGTTTCTGGGAGAAAAGGGATTAGTTTGACTTACAAGGGGATATTTCCTCATGGTGGGAGTGGGGAGCATGAGAGGCCTGAGCAAGAAGCCTGAGTCATATCTCCATATCAACAGGCAGGAAATAGTCTAAGTACTGACTTGGAGCTGGGCTATATTACCCCCAAAGCCTGTCCCCAGTGGCACATCTCCTCCAGCAAGGCTCCACCTCCCAAAGGCTCTACAGCCTCTCCCAATTGCCACCAGCTGGGGACCAAGCATTCAAAACAGATGAGGCTATGGGAGGCATTCTACATTCATACCACCACACAGATAAGGATCCTAGCTTTTATAAAAATCAAATCAGATAAAAAAATTCATAAAAATTATTGTCTTCTCTGTTTCATAGAGAGGAAGGCATGGGGGTTGTTCATGGTGGTGAGAGCAGGTCTGCAATTACACACTTATTTATTAAACAGATACTAGGTTTCCCGTAGTGGACACTGGGGAGACTGTAAGTGACATAAACTAAAGTTCCAGTCCTTAAGGAGTCCTTGATCTGGTGAAAGACAATAAGAAGAGTGAGTAGAAGGTAGTGCTGGTAGAACTGTGGGCCATCAGAGCGTGGAGAGGAGCATGTGGGTGACACAGCAAGGTCTTGATAATACTAAGAAAGCTGAGGAGACCCATTCAGTCTTTCTCTGGTAGCCCTGCCCCCTGCCCCAGCACCATTCCTGATTGGCCAGTCTAGGCATGATGTCACAAAGGAATGATGTCACTGTCTTAGAGCACCCTGGCAACAGACAAGGACTAGATGGAGTAGCTCTGTTCACCTTCAACCATCCAGGAGCAAGGTGACAGACCCAGGTTGAGGCAGTTAGAGTGACTGGGCCCCTGGAAGTCAAAGGCAGGAATGTCTTTGAGTGTGCCCACTCTGCTAGAGATCAGAGAATGACCTGACTTCTTATCTCTTGCCTAACCTGTATTTCCATGAACCACCTGACCCCCTCCCTGGGAGGGAGGTCTCTATTCCTAGAATTCAAATCTAATCCTGGCATTGTGGTTGGTCAAGCTTAAGACCCCAGAACTTGGCATCACCCTTATCAGGAATGAGAGATCTCTTCACCTGCCCACTCAGACTTCCAAACTTCCAGGTTCTGGTAAGCTCCCCTTATTTCCACATGGGCTCTCTACTCCCTCCTGCCCTCCACAGCGCAGGGGCTCCTTAACTTCCTTTCCTATCTCTAACTCTTTTTAAAAACTTTTATTGAGAGCTTCCGTAATCATAGCTCCTAATCCATTATGACTCCCTCCCCCCCTCCCCCATATCTCTTCCCCTTCTCAATGAGTCTCTGTTTTGTTCGGTGTCATCATCTTTTCCTCCCATTATGTGTAGATATTATCAGGCACTGCAAAGTCATGAATATCAAGGCCATTTTGTGTCTGGAAGTTTGCACTGTAAGCAGTCCTCCCCTTCCTTTGGCTCTTACAATCTTTCTGCCACCTCTTCCAAAAGAGACCCTGAGCCTCAGGAAGTGTGACAGAGATGTCCCAGTGCTGAACACTCCACTGTCATTTCTTCTCAGCACTATGGTGTCTTTTATGTTATCCCAGTGGTCACCACCATCTGAAAAAGAGAAGTTTCTCTAGATGAGAGAGAGAGAGAGAGAGAAAGAGAGAGAGAGAGAGAGAGAGAGAGAGAGAGAATAGCATCACATGGGTATGCTCATTTTAAGAAAAAAAGTGCTTTTATGGGAGTTTAGACAGACAATAGCCCATGTTACTCCCTAGGGCTGCTCATGACCTCCCCCACTAGAGGGTTTTTGACTAGGTCTTCAGTACCAGGCATGCGTTCCCTCCCATGGATTGGGGGGGCCTCCAGTTCAATTAGAGAGCATTTGACTTCTCCCACAATATAATTGCTACTATTGCCCCAGTTGGCACATTTGGCCTGCCCGTCCAGTCTTAAGGCTTACAAGGTCCACTGCTGTTCACCACTGTTGATGACTTCTCTCTCCCATAGGGGCTGCATGCAGCCATAGATTTTACCAGCTGTCAGTTGGTTAACAGGGAGGAGGTTTCCAGCTCAGCTCCAGCTTGATTTCTCAGTGACCTGCAGCCCAAGCATATGTATCTTCACCAAGAGGGTCTTGCCATTCGTTCTGGTGGGCAACCAAGAGCCTTGGCAATGGCCTGTAATGTTTTGGGGGTCTCAGAAACCTCCCTGGCCAACAACTCACTGGAAGGTATCCCATCCCTGGCACTGAAGTTTTTCTAGTATCAATCTATGGTTACTGACTGTGCCGTTATATGAGGGAGAACATTCAGTGTTTGGCTTTCTGTGCCTAGGTTACCTCAGTATAATCCTTTCCAGATCTATCCATTTCCATGCAAATTTCATAATTTCATTTATCTCTGCTGCTGAATAGAAAACTCCATTGTATCAATGAACCACATCTTCATTATCCATTGATCAGTTGAGGGACATCTAGTTTGGTTCCATTTCCTAGCTATTGTAAATAGAGCTGCAGTAAACATAGATGAGCAGGTATCTCTACGGTAGTGACTGGAGTCGTAAGGATATATGCCAAGGAGTGGTATAGCTGGGTCATATGGTAAATCTATTTTCAGCTGTCTAAGGATCCTCTGCACTGCTTTCCACGATGGCTGTACCAGTTTAAATCCCCACCAGCAGTGTAGAAGGGTTCCTATTTTTCCACATCCTCACCAGAATTTATTGTCATTTGTTTTCTTGATTCAGGTGGCCATTCTGAAAGGAGTGAGATGGAATTTCAGAGTAGTTTTAATTGCCATTTCCCTGATTGCTAAGGAGTTAAACATGTTTTAGATGTTTATGGCCCATTTGTATTTCTTCTCTTGAGAACTTTCTATTCAGTTCTGTGGCCCATTTTTTGATTGGGTTTTTGATTTATTATCATTTCATTTTTTGAGTTCTTTGTAAATTCTGGATATTAATCCCTTGTCAGGTATATAGCTGGCAAGGATTTCCTCCCATTGGTTAGGTTGCCTCTTTCCTCTCTTCACAGTGCCTTTGCTATACAAAAGCTTTTTAATTTTGTGAGTTCTCATTTTGATTAGTGGTTTTACTTCCTGAGTATCTGGGGTTATATTCAGAAAGTCCTTGCCTAGGATAATGTGTTGAAGTGTTTCCCCTACTTTTTCCTCTAGCAGCTTCAGAGCTTCAGGTCTGGTGTTGAGTATTTGATCCATTTGTACTTGATTCTTGTGTGTGGAGAAAGATAAGAATCTATTTTCATCCTTCTACATATGGATATCCAATTTTCCCAGCACTATTTGTCAAAAGGCTCTATTTTCTTTTGTCCTTTTTGTCAAAAATCAGATGACTAACTGTCTGGTTTTGCATCAGGGTCCTCTATTCTGTTCCATTGATCTATGTGTCTGTTTTTGTGCCAGTACCATGCTGTTTTTGTTATTATGGCTTTGTAATGTATCTTAAAATCTGGTATGGTTATACTGTGAGCCTTATTTTTGTTGCCTAGAATTGTTTTGGATATTCATGATTTTATGTGTGTGTGTGATTCCAAATGAATTTTAGGATTGTCTTTTCTGTTTTGGTGAAGAATGCCATTTTTATGGGGATTGCATTAAATATGTAGATTACTTTTAGTAAGATTGACATTTTTACATTAATGATTTTTGCAATCCAAGAAGATGTTATGTCATTCCATTTTCTAGTGTCTCCTGCAATTTCTCTCCTGAGTGTTTTAAAGTTTTCATCGTAAAGCTCCTTCACTTCTTTGGTTAGGTTTACACAAAGGTACCTTATATTTTTTGAGGCATTTTTTATTTTAGCATTCCTTTCAGGCACACCACACGGCCTCTCAGGCCATGTGGGTGTATCCATTTTCCTTCTCCTGATTTTGTATTTCCCTCAATAAATGTGGTAACTTAATAATTATCCTTCTCAGTCATATTTTATCCAATTATTTGGTTAAAAGCAGACATGAACTCAGGGTTCAGTGTTCAAGGACTCCTTCCTGAACCCCAGTACCCCATATGAAGATCATCTGTGCTTATGGTCTAACTCCTCCCAGGTAGGAAAGACCAAGATAATTTCACAGGTTCTCACCATGACAGACTGTTGGAGGAAGTGGGTGACTGATATCAGGCCATAAAGTTTTACAACCCGATTTCATTTCCTGTCCCCTCTCTGGTTCCTGATCACAGAAACAGTGTGAATAGCCACTTGTGACTCCTGCCTGTAGCCATGTTGCCTCCTTAGCATAGCAGTCTATATCCCCTCCAACTGTGAGCTAACATAAACCTTTCCTTCTTTCAGTCATTTTAGATATGTAGAGTGTCACAGCAACAATAAAAGTAACTAATGTTGAGGTCTGGAGTGAGAATGTTATTTAAATCTACCCAGATCTAAGGCAATTGTACATCATCCAGATGTATGGACAGTGCCAGATTCCATGGGAATATAGGCACAAGAGAAGGTGACCAAGTCACTCACTGTCTGAGGAGCTTAGAGACACAGATAATTGGGGCCAGAGTGAGATTAGACAAGCCAAAGGCAAGATTTCTGGAAGACATCCTGCTCGGAAGAGAGCAGAGAAGAAACGATAGATGGAAAGAGTTCTGAGAATGATGTTGGTGGCAATGTGTTCAATATGTATTGTGTTAAAGGGAGAGGAAATTGGAAAGAAATTACTGAAAATTGACTTCTGCTTAGAATAGAACTAGCAAAGGGAGAGCAGGTGGGTTTGCAGAAAGAACCTCAGAGTGGGAATCTATGGCTTGGGAACGAGCTCTTCCAGCTTCCTGCCCTGCACTGATGAGGCTGCCAGAATTGACATGTGAGTTACCCTCTTGCAATCCTGAGCTTCCCCATCTATGATACCATACATCCCAGATGTCCCTGGTTCTCTTATACCTACGGAGAAGGCATCATGAGGTCTGATCGTGAGGTCTTTCTCATACCTAAGGAGAAGGCATGGTGAGGTCCAGAAGACGGGACAGCCAAGCACACAGATTCATGTCACAGAGTCTTCTGAAAGAACATTCACCATGAAGAGCATCACAGGTGCAGGATCTTCCTACACACGGAAAGAAGTTTGAAGGTTACAAAATTGAGTATTACAGTTATGATAGTTTAGGATAACTAGGTTCCACCAGAGGCTGTAGGCAAAATATAAAGGGAAGATTTATTTAAAGTGTGAGGAGTATGTGATGTATGATGATGTTTGAGTTACTGAATAAAATAGAAAAGGGGTATTTTTAGGGTTGGAGTAAAGATTAGCTAACTTTAAAATGGCATTGCAGATTGGCATGCAAGAATAGTTCCATCCTGCTGTAGATCATAGCTTTCCATCCATTTCAGGGTCAGCCAAGGAGACTTGCAAAAGCATATGTCAGAGACAGCATCAGGCTGCACAGTTGGCCTGGTCACAGCTAGCTTACCACTCCAGCAACATAAGGAGTTAAGTGCATACTGAACTTTGTATTCAGGTGTTGGCAAGCTTTCTCTAAAGGGCTACATAGTAAATAATTTAGGCTTTGTGAAACATACCATCTCTGTCCCAAGTATTCATTGAACTTTACTGTCGAAAGATGAAAGGAGCCCTACATAAAAGGGCATGGCCATATTCCAATAAAACTTTATTTAAGAAGAGATCAGCCTCACCATATGCTGCTGTTTGACACAAGATGTCCCTCCCTTCAGCTAATGTGTACACATCCGTGTCCTCAAATCTGTCTGACTTTAAGGATAACTCCTCCTCATCAGTGCAGGGCAGGGAGATGGAAGAGATCATTCCCAATTAGGTCGTCTGAAGAACAGAATCACTTACTGAGACATGTGTCCCTGGAAATGCACTCCCAGGTGACAAAGCTCTCCGGTATTAAACTTGGCCAGCAGTGTGTGAGGATGAATATGTAGGAGGACATTAGATGTTCATATGAATGACATGTGGTGAAGAGTTACCTTCAGAGAGGTAGCCAGCTTTTGACTTCCTTCAATTAGGAAGGGTTAAAGAAATAGGCTCTTTAAGCCTACAAGGAAGACAATGGGTGATGCCAGTATTGAGAAGGAAAAGTCAAGTGGTCAGAAGACACAGGATATTCTATTATTGCCTAGACTAAGCTTTTGGGCTTTGCATTTAAAATTATATTAGGAAAGTTTTGTTAGCTTATGTGTTGAGTAAGAGGCTAAGAAAGACATTTCTCGTAAGTACTGCATAAACAGAGAAATCCAATGATCAATAACTAATACCTTGGTTGAAACTTTAATGACCACATCAATAATAGAGAACTACTCAGAATATGGCTTAGAGTCACAGACAGAGGGCGTCTTCATTTGGCAGAGCTGGGACCTGTGGAAGAATGAGGGGTAATGTCTAGAAGAATGCAGTCACATGTTCTACTGACCTTCCCTGCTCCATATGACTGGAAAACTTCCCCTTGACTGTGAAGAATGGGCCTAAAATGGAACCTCATTATTTGGGTCTACACATTGCATGGCATTATCCCCATTTGACTGACAAGTAAACTGTGGCCCACAGATCCCTGTGGTCCGAGGTTCAGCAGTGGTTATTGTCAGATGTGGAACCAGATCCAACCAGTTTCCTCCAGATACAAAAATATTTGCATCAGGAAACTTTTTATTCAAAAACATTCCTTTATGGCTTATGGCTTGACTGGTTGGTTGTTAGTTTGTCATGTGTACAAAATTGTGTGCAATTGTTATTAAAAGCAGTGTCCTTGTAAATGGCATCAGTTGTGTATAATTATGGTAAGAAAAGGGCCAGAGCATCATCACTATGTAAATCTAACATGTAAGAAAAGAGGAATACAAAAGTACCTATCATTGCACAACTCCAACATAACCCATCAATATGTTAGTATAGCGCTTTTTAGACTTTTCCTTTAATGTTGGCGTTTTTATAATTTTATGAGACAGGCCATGGTTAATGTCTACTTTTTCACTCTTCAACAGCCACTCAGTTTGGTCTGAGCATCTAGCAAGTCAGGGCAATAAGTAGACATACTCACACTTACTGAGGCTTAAATGGCTACATAGAGTCTCTTGAAGGGACATATTAAATGTGTGACACAGAACATGGTTTCTGGATATTGCTGTATTTTTAAATGGTATTAAGCAAATAGCATATGACCTCTGAATCTCATAGTGGGATGCTTAGGTTACGATTAGCTCTAATTAACTGAATTTGTATTTATTTACACTGAGTTCTCATATTCAACCAGGTTGAGGCCCAGTTTCCTCCCCAGGCTGTCCATATCAGCGGTCCCTGTCCTCATTGGTTGGTGGCAGGTGTGACCAGAGCACTAATCTATGAACAACCAGGCTCCCTGAGTTTAGTTTCTGGTTGGAAATGGGTTCCACCAAATCTAAGGGCATTGTTACCTGTGGGTCTCTGAGCTTTCCCTGCCACCTGCAAGAGTGGACATGAGGCTCTCTGTGGTTAGTAGATGCTGTTGAAGTTTTCATCAGAGAAAGGAAGGAAAGGAAACCATTTATTTAACCCTGAAAACCCTGAGTCCAGAAACTGAAATAGAACCATGTTGGAGCCTAGAAGGAAAGCACACAGATTTGAGGAAGGTTAGGGTGACCTGAAACCAGGAGAGAAGCTGCCAGAACTCAGGACAACAACATCCAATCAGTGAGCAAAGACAGGCAGAGAACACACTGTGGTATTTTGGGAAAAGAAAGTAAATGTCCCTTCTTCAAAAAATTTCCAGGAAGTTAGTTGCTCGATGAATCATTTGTAGAGTGGAGGCAACTCTCAGCTTTTCACTGCTGAGATATTTAAGGACCCGACTCTGAGTTCTAGAACTGGCTTCAGGCCCTTTCTGTGAGATTATGAAGAATCTGTTCCTGGTTTAGGTCTTGACTTCCTGCCCATCAATAGGAAGTGGAGAGGCACCATTGTACTCACCAATAGCTCTAGCTCGAGGTGGATAAGGTACAGACAAGCATGGGGACCCAAGATCAGATCCCCACATAAATTCCCAGTGGACAAGGCAGCCACCTGTAATCCTAGTATGTGGGAGGACTGCAGACACAGGGAATCCCTGCTGAATCAGCAAGCTATGAGGTCATATGAAAAGCTCTGCCTCAGTAAAATACAGAATCAACCTCTGGCTTCCATGTGTACCCTCCCCCATGCACACACGTGTGTGCTCACATGAATACACATCTACACACATATACACATGCAGAAATAAAAAAGAGAGTTCTAGTTCTATTATTGGCTGGATGACATTGATCATTTCTTTAATTCTTTCAGTCCCAATTTTCCACTTTTCTTTCCTTATTTTTTTTTTGTGTGGTCTTTTGTGTGCATGTGTGTGTGTCCATGCAGCACCCGTTCTCGTGCCTGTGGCGGTGTGTGCCAGCCTGTGGTTTCCTGAACAGTGCTGGTGTCCAACACCTTCACTCCTCCGCCTGCTCCATCTTGAACTAGAGTCTCTTACATGGAACTTGCTCTGTGTCCATGGGCTCCGGTGATTGATTCTCAGGTCTCTGCTCCCCTGCAGGACTGGGGTTACACTCGCATGTGACCACGTCCTGCTGTTTATGTGAAGATAGAACTAGAGCATTCTCTCAGGTCTGCCCAAGCCCTCATGCTGACACAGGAAGTGCTCTTAACCACTGAGCCATCTCACATTGTTTCGCTTTTTAAAATAGCCATGAAATACATACTCACATGGAATCTTCAAATAAAAATGAGTGGCAAAGACATCTCAGCAGGTGACCAGTGATGAGGTTGGAGCATAGTAATTGCAGGACTTTGGAGTGGTGCTGTCCTTCACTGCTCTCTAGTACCCAAGCTTTGCTGTTCTATGGTGGCCATCAGGTGTAGAGAGATATGCTAAGGTGTGCTCATTTCCCCCAAAAAGTCAGCATCCAGTGTGAGGAGAAGACATGGAAACAGAGGTATTAGAAGGTGAAGTCAAGAGCTGTGAGTTTGAAGCTCTCCAGGTATGAGTGAGAGAGGTTTTACCTTGGTCACTGGAGGATTTGAAAGATGAAGCAG
>PVHP010039504.1:0-16329 GCA_004024765.1 Zapus hudsonius | reverse complement strand
TCAGTGAAGAGAGAAAAATATGAAAGTAAATGAAGAAAAGAGGATGAATTTGAAAAAAGAGTGGAGGTAAATGGGCCAAAATGTTGACAGTTTATGATAAGATGATCTGTGTTATGTTTTAAGACTTGTATATTCACTATAAAATATAAAATAGATATGAAATATTTAATTTATTTTTATATTGTTTGCAAACAGAGAGGGGGGAGAGAAAAAAAAGAGAGAAAATTATGAGTGAATGGGCACGCCAGGGTCTCTTGTCACTGCAAATGGATCCCAGATGCATGCATCACTTTTTGCATCTGGCTTTACCTGGGTACTGAGGAATCAAACCATGACCCACCCAGGCCAGCAAGCTTTGCAAACAAGTGTCTTTAACCAATGAGCAATTTCCCCAGCCCATGAAACAGTTTAATGATGAAAAGGCATTTAAGGAACTGAGTTTCAGGCTTTTCTTTCTCAAACAATGATACCATGTATTCTACACATATTGGCCATCTTGCCATGAATTATTTCGATTTCCGTTCTCTACCAAAATTTCCATTTTGGTTATTAGAGCCTGTATAATGAAAGCACTAACAATTCAAAGGGCCTCTTTGTTAGTGCCTAATTATCATTGAGAAACTGGATGAAAAAAAAAAAACAATAGAATCCTTGTGGCCAAGGTAGCAAAGCTGAAAACAAAATTTTCAGGAAAAGTAAAGGACTGCATGGGTTGCTAAGCAGACATAGGTTGGAAAAGAAAGTGAGGTATAAAAACAAAGTTTACCAGACATAAACTCTCTTCCAGGCATATGATCACAGAGCTCAGGAGAAATTTGAATTCAAGGCCAGCCAGTGAGACTCTAAAAAAAGTGAGAGCTCTGAAAATCAACTTTGTTTTCTACTGGAGCATAGTTCACACACACACACACACACACACACACACACACACACACACACACACACACTATTCCAATGGGAAAAACAACTAATGTTCATTTGAATAATATGAGCCACACTTAATTCAGAAAACCTATAATTTGTTACACATGTTACTATATTTAATTCTCAGAAGTAGTCCGTTTTCATAATGAAAGTGGAATTCGGAGCTTAAACCAGTCATCCTTTGCCACTTCCCCAAAAGTGTGGAACATACATGGAAAGCCCATGCCCATGTCTTCCCCAACATTGTCGACCACCCTACATAGTTTAACAGGAACACAAAATATTATCTAAAAGCTTTGCTTTCCTTAAGCGAAGCTAGGATTCCTTTTAGGGAAAAAATTGTTTTGGGTTGGGAAACAACTTTTTAAACTACATGTTTGTTTAGGTAGGCTGAATCAGTTAGGGTAAGATAAGCATAATTCTGTTGTTGAAAACATACAGAAATTTGTTTCTAACTTACATAATCATCAGGGTATATTGTGTAGCTCGCTTCACATTAATTTTTCATGACAACAGGCAGAAGTCATCTGTCCCCTTTAGGACATGGCTGCCAGAAATAGCCATCCTAATGGTGGGGAAGGGGAAAGGAACGCAGTGTACATGTGAACATCACAGACGTGGTGTGTGCAATAGGTACAGGTCAGTGTCACTCATGTTCTGGTATTCAGAGCTCATTGTCCCTCTATCCCCCAGGAAGAGGACACGGCCCAGAGAAGAGATTTCATAGCAGTAGTGGGGATTGAAGCCTGACACCCAAGGGGACGTCTCTTCATCCATCTAGAAGACACTTAGACATGCTGCCTTTCCCAAAAAGAGAGATTTGGAACACCCAGTCTTTATTCATTTTTATTTTAAAAATCATTGAATAGGTTACCAAAAACCTGGAGCATTTAAGGTGACAGATGACATAGATAGGGTAGAGAAGAGACTGGATTTAGAAGTCGAAATCCAAACATCTTAATCCAGACCTTGCTGTGAGTTAGTTGTTTTAGGGCAAATCTTTCCATTGCCTCACTCCTCATGTAGCTAAGTCAGAAAATAAAGGGTTGTTAAGTGAAATTATATAAGGCACTTGTAGTGGTTTGATAAAATCTCATGTCCCCAGCTGATAGCAATTTTGGAGGATTGAGTCTTGCTGGAGGAGGTATGTCTCTGGGGGCAGGCTTGGGGAGGGGTGGTTATAGGCAGCTCCCCCTCGCTAGAAGTTGGCTCACTTTCTTGCTGCTACTTTCCATCTGCTCTGGTGGAGGTGATATCCACCTTGGTTCATGCCATGCTTTGCCCCTGCCATCATGAAGACTATAAGCCAAAATGAACACTTTTGGTCAGGTGCTTTGTCTCAGCAATGAAAAGGTAACTACAACAAGAGTGAAGTGCATTTTGGGTTAAGAAATGCTACACAAATGGAGATAAAACTGAACCACAGGCCAGGAAGGTGCATTGAATGTCACCGCTTCATATTTGGGAGATGCTAACTGATAATGGTGAGAGGCCCCAGCAAGGGGTAGAAAACACTTCTGGTGTGAAAATTTGATGATGAAAAGGACTATCATTGGAAGATTTGTATCCAAAAAACAAAAAAGTATCAGATATTTTAAGACAAATATATATATTTTTTAAGGCAAATCACACATTTGTTCTTATTTTCAAAGGAATTTTGCCAAATTTTCAACTATCTCTTGTATAATATTTGAATGTTTTTACCCAATGAAAACACTGAGGCACTTAGAAATGCAATATCCAAGAGAAGCCAAGAATATTTTAGATTCAAAGTCGATTCAGACACTCATTTTGCTTGTGTGTGAATGTGTGTATGTGTGCATGTAAGTGGTCTAAACTCTAAATCTAAAAGCTACGATCTCTGTGTTTCCTTTAGAAATGGATCTTACTTGCCTGATGTTCTGTGGAGTTAATTAAATGCTAGAAAATATGTTTACTGTCTTGCACATACTTGTGAGAATTTTGTCATCAACTTTGGTCCACACAGGGCACCTTTAGAATGTAGCAACACTTAGCTGTTCTTGGGAAAAGCTAATGAGTCATTAATGTGTCAACATTGCTCTTTTCTGCCTTAATTTACCTATCTCATCTAGTCTTTATGTGTTTCCAAAAATTCTCAGTGGCAGGAAATTAATTCTTGGGTACTTTTAAAACATATTTCTCACTGAGAGGTGTACAGGACCTCTTTATGCAGGTCTTTGCAACTGCCTGTGAATCTGTAATTGCTTTAAAAATAAATATCTTTCCCTAAATATTTCTAATACAGAGAAAAGGAAATTTTGTTCAGCTCTCTAGTGAATGTCTTTCTATCCTTTTCCAAATGTAATCTTAAAGGTACTCCCTACCACACTTAGGGTAAATGTCTATTAAAAAAAAAAAGGATCTGGTTTATTTTTTGACAAATATTTTGCTAAAAGAGTTGAGTGCTGTAATTTTACATGATTATATGCTTTTAATAAATTATCTTTCTGACCAATAGGTGCCATTCAAATAAACAACTTGTCCAGGTTTGCTTTTGTAGCACCCCACGCAATTATCTCTTCCCTGATGTTATTACCCAGGGCTTAGCTATCTATCAGCCAGGAGGCATGAGTCTTGCATTCGGGTACTATCCAAATTCTAGTGTGAAAGGATTTCTTGAAAGAGAGGATCCATAAGTAGAAGGCATCCTTTGCTTTAGAAGGAGCTACCAGTGGAAAAACAAAAGCTACAAGCGTTAGAGCAAGGCTCTTATTTTGGACAAAAACCTGAGGAGAATAAAGAAGAGCCTGTGTGGTCAGAGGAGTCTATTAGGAGGGACTCCTCACAGTCTCCTGAGCCAACCAAAGCACTCTTATTGGCATGGGTTTTAATCCTTCAAAAATATTTACTGAACATTTTGTTATGTGAGAGCTACTGTGGTAGGCTTTTAGAGGAAGTCGAGGATCACACCCAGCCACTGAAATCACAGTTGTAGATCCCTTTCTCATTCTCTGCATCCAAACAGCCTTGGTGATGAGGATCCCACCTCTCCATCATGCCACACAGTTCTGTCTTCTTTGTTCCCCATTTCCTCTACTTCTTTCTAAAGCCAGAGAACTTGCTTTCCCTTAAATAATAGTAATTATGCCCTGTTTTGGTCTTTGTGTGATTCTCTTTAAACCTAAATATCAGCATAGCTTTTTCAAATTAAAATATCATCTTGTACTTAAAAATCAATTATTGACTCATCATTATCTTTATCATTTTCAATTCCTATTTTGGGCAGTGTGATTTTTTTAAAAATATTGTTCATTTCAATGAAGTTGGTACAGACAATATCCATTGAAAACCCATGTCCCAAGCCAACAATTATAAATAAAATAAAAAAGAACAATATTCTGTTTTATATGCTTCAGCATGAGTAACTTTATTAACTGCTAATGAAAATTAGAATTTTCCTGGAATTTTCTGAAAAGACTGTTTTCATCTTAAAATGCTTTCTCAGTGAAACCATACTTGGAGTTAGTCATTATTCTCCCTGTGCCTGTGACCTGGACTCCAAACATGGTACGCTTCTACTTTTGGTCCAGACCCTCAGATTTTAAAAGTAGCTTCAAGGTGAGGAAAGATCATTTTCCACAGTTCAGTTCTCTGAAAAACTTCCATCTCCCACTGAAAATCACAATTCAGGGGTGAAGCGATCATGAGCTACGGCTTTGGAAGGTCTTTATGAACATTCAAAGTTGCCGTTCCGGTTTATCACCACAAACCTGAGAATGCAGAGTCCTGGAAAAGGTGGCCTCTCTAAGCACACATGAAGCTTTACAAAGGAGAAGGCAGTATGAAGGGGGCTGAGGTCTGATCACTAAAAATTAGCACAATGAAAATAACCAATAATGACTGTTGAATGTACACATTATGGTATATTCTAAAGAGAGGGAGTGCCAGTATTCAATTTCATTTTGAATACCACATTACAAAAAAAACTATATTTTTTTAAAAAAGGATTACGAGGAAAGAAAAAATAAAAAGGATATCTAAACACTTGAATGATCCCCACTTGTTCCTGATAAACTTCTATCACATTTTCTTCTACATTCCCAGTTCTTTTGTAGTGTGATTATCGGCAGTTCTCTGACCTTCAAGGAAAACCCTGAGGGAATCTATTGGAACTCCCTGTCTTTGAGTTTTTGAGATGTGTTACCATTTTCACTTTGAAGTGAATCTCACTGCTACTATTCTCCTTCCTTCTTATCCCCCAAGTCCTCAGATGAAGGTTTTTGCCTGCTGGTCAGACATGGTGAGACAGTGGCTTCACCCAGGGAACAGCAGTGGCATCAGGCAGGTAGAGCCTTGCTCTGGTGCAAATCCGTCTCTTTTCCCTTCAGTACAACACCTCAGCTTCAGGGACTTCCACTACACCAGGTGTCACTTCCGATCCCTTTTGAAATTAAAATAAAATAAAAGCATCTCAATGTTTTTAAGCAGTTGGGACTAGCTGGTGCAGTATCCAAATAATGTACTTTATGAAACTCAACTAGCTTGTTTTACAGTCAGTCTATATAATAAGATTATTATCAAAAATTGAAACCAAGTCTGTGTCTACAGTTTTAATCTTATCTCAACCTCAACATGCAAATCTACTTCTGAGGTTGGTTCAGAACTGAGTAGTTAAAAATGAAATAAATCATAATTCACATTGGTAAACACTTTATGAACAAGTTTTTACTTTTTCCATTGCTTTCTACTTTATTTCCGGTGGCAGGGCCTCTCATTGGAACTCAGAGTACACGGATTCAGCTGGTCTAGCTCATCTGCCTCTCCAATGCTTGCATCACCACTTCCTCCTGACATGGATGTGGGTTCTGGTGTCCAAACTCTGGTCCCCACACTTGGACAGCAAATGCTTTACACAATGAGTCATTCTCTCATGCCCCAGGAACAAGTTTTAATAGCTATTTTTGCACTTTTTCAATTAAATAGCAATAACAGATTTATTTTGAGGGTTGTGCAAAAGGATATGAATTTGGCAACACAAGTTAATTGTGTCGACTATTTGTGGTTTATTTGGATGTTATTTTAACATATACTTGAAAGGGTGTCCCCCATTTAATTACAGCAATTAAAACAGTTTAAAGTACAACTTAAGATAAAAATTTAAATTAATAGCCACATATCAGAAGAGTAGCTAAAGTTCCATGTTTTAAAGTTTAGAACAGATACATTCATCTTAACGTGGATTTTCTCCTATTTCTCTTCTCATCTTTGCCTCCAGGTTCTGGACACAATCAAATATGTATGACTCTTTGGCAATACCAGGATTGTTCCCTTGGCTTGAAATATCATTGGAATCTCTCTCCTCTCTGAAACGCTTGCGTCTCCCTGAGGATCCAGACACTGGCTGTATGCATTGTCTTCTCTAGAAGAAGAAATGCATAGCATGTTGTTACTACATTCATTTATTTCTTTCATACCCAAACTTGAAGCCATGTACACTTGAGTTTATGGTAGACTTGGGTTGGGTCAAGTTTTCTCAACTGGAATGCTGAGTCTCAGAATCCTCCGTCTGGTTTGTGTTCTCAGGTGGCATGAGTGAAGGTTATTCAGATTTGTGGTATCCTGCTAAAAGGCATGGAGGATATAGGGTTTTGCTGAGACCAGCAGGCTTCCGGGACTGTCTTCTTCTGTTAAGGAGCGTCTGAAGACCCTGATAATCTCCAGCGAATCCTGGACACTCCAGCCCCCAGGCAGGCCACAGCTGTGCCCTGAGATAAGCAGGCAATTCAAGGCCTAAACTCAGTCCAGCTGTAATAACAAACCTAAACAATAAGGTTGCATTTCCTCTGCTCTATATGTCTAGAGTCACGTGGCCCCTCAATTTATCTATGCAAATTAGGCATCCAAAGGGTACTGGCCCCTACCAATCAACTCATGAGATGTCCACAGATCCTGCCCCTACCAATCCTTTTGCTGCCTATGCCCCTACCTCTGCCTTTTCCTCTATATAAACCACTTCTATCTATACAATAAACAATCTGTCCCACTGCGGCTGTATCCCGATAGTCTTTATCTCTCGTCGGCCCACAGCTATTCCAAGCCTCTGTTCTCCCAGATCCATGGATGAACAGGGAGTTGATGCATGCTGCAACTCCCCCACTAAGCCATGGACCCACACAGATTGGTGAATGTAGTATTTGCAGCCATTATTCTCTGAAAGCCAGTGTTGGGCACTGATGGTCAGGGCAGTTCACAGCCATCATGTTATAGGTTCTAGGTTGTCTTTACAAGCTTGGTTTGTCCTCATTCTCCTCCTCTTTCCTTACCTCCTGCTTGTCTTTTTGACTCATTAGCATACCCAGGGACAATAGCCTTCCATGGACTTCTTCAATGCCTACATTGCAAGACCTAATTATGAAAACAAATCCCTTGCTCCACACCACTCATAATGTTGTCTACTCTACATTGCTGATCCAATTCTGCCTAAAACCTAATTCAACATTATCCAAAACAAGTATTCATTTCCCTGACCTAACTGGCAAGGAAATCTAGACCAGAGGCCTAGTGTATAAAATCCCTAAGGTTCAGTTTTAAAGGTATGAGTAACAGAAGTCTAGGCAGGACAGATATCTCAGCGGTAAGTGCACTTCCTACACAAACAATAAGGCCTGATGGAGGCAAAAACAGCTCAAGTTCAAATCTCCAAAGCTCATGTAAATAGCTGGGCATGACCATATATGCCTGTAACCCCAGTCCAACTACAGTGAGCAGAGACCAGGTAATTGCCTGGGTTGTGAAAAACAGCAAGCTTGATGGAGCAGGACACCAATGTTTTGCTCTGGCTGCCACAAGAGAGTGCTCCCCTGCCACACACATTGCAGGTATGTGGCACTCAAAGGCACATACACATATATGTACCACAGACACATCACATCACATCATCACATCACACACACATACACACCACCTCTCTCTTTTTTCTGTTTGTCACACACACACACACACACACAGAGAAAAAAAAAAAAAGAACTTGAAGTCCTTGTATATATGATCAGGTACAAGATGACGTAAGATAAATAAATGTTCCAAAATGAGGTCTACATATTTTCCAGAAAGAAATTGGATCCAAAGCTTGAAAATAGATTCTGATAAAGTCTGTGTTACAGGGACACCTCGTACAGATGTTGGTCAGAGCCTGCAGATTCCCACAACTAAATAACAGTGGTACTTAGACCAGAACCAAGTTTGTGGCCTATTGTGGTTTGAAAGCAAGATATTCCCTATAGGCGCATGTGTCTGAACACTTGAATTCAGCTGTTGGCACTGTTCAAATGGTTTTGTAAGCATTTGGGAGGTAGAGCCTTGTTGGAGGCAGTTGGCCACTGTGGGGATACACTAGAGGTGTTTTATCTGGGACCCACTTCCTATTCTCCCTGGGCTGTGGATGCGCTGTGATAACCCAGCCTCCTTCCCCACCATGATGGAATGCTTCCCTTAAAACTCTAAGTCAGAATAAACCATTTTCCTTCCTTAAGCTGCTTCTAGTTATGGATTTGGTCACATCAAAGAGAAAATAAGACCAGGTCTCAACTTTTATTTTCCTTCTACTCAAGCATAGAAATAATAGATAAATAAAAATTTTAATAGAAGTAGAGATGTCACAATAGAAGAGAGACAAAGAAAGAGACCATGAACACCTCTGAATCTTCAACATCAACTTTACTGGCCCTAATGAGTTTCCACTGACTGCTGTATCATCTGTGTGTCTAGCTTGAGGCAGATGAACACATAAAGGAGTTTAAGCATGAGTGACTGAATGTCAGGGGCTAGTCTAGGTGTTCTCAAAAGTCCCCAAAGGGTCATTTGTGCTTTATAAATGTCCTTCAACTGATATGATCCCTTAAATCATTTATCAACAGATTTCTCACTGTCAATAAATATCCTATTATTTCTTCTGTAACCTATCCTTACTCCTCTACTTATATACCTTACTACCTCCATCACATGCATAGAGAATCAGGACCCTTGTACACAGGATAAGACAAAATTAATATATGTGATTCTCTCTTTACAAAAGAAAATTGAAGGAGATGAAACTGACAAGGAAATGTTGAGCAAATAATAGGAGGCGGTGCTTTGTTAGATTATCCAGAAAACAGACTCCCAGAGATTTGTCTTCAGGTTTGCTAGGGTAATTCTCACTGGATCAGTTCCTATGGGGATGAGAAGGCATGGGATTGGACAGAGGGATATGTTGAACTATGATGTATCTTCAAGAAAGTTCTCAGCTGATCCTATGGGGAGTTCTAAGTTGTATATCTCATAAGAATTATCCTCCATGGAGGTTTAAAAAAATTAGACCTCTGTCCCTAGCCATACATTACCTAGCCTTGGATGCAAGCATACCATTGAGAATGACAACTCTCATTAACCATGGGTAGTAACTCTAGTCAAAGGGTCACAGGTGTCCATGCTGGGGAAAGAAGTACCTCAGCCCTTCAGGGTGGTGGGTACCTGACCACTTTAGCCTCTACAGTTCACTTGTGCCATTTAGATCAACTTGCTGTTTATAAGTTCATCTCATTTGGGAGAGGCTCCCTTGGTATTCAGGATAGTTTTTATGTTGGGGGACTTATAATATACCAAAATTCAATAGAAGATCACCAGTGAATCACCTAAATACCAAACTTAAGTTTACAGGCCCAGGGTCTTCTGAGGGTCAGGGTCAATTATCTTGCCAAGATGTTATTCCTTCTTGCTAGTTGGTTGGCATTGGGAGCCTAGAGTGACTAGGAATTAATTATAGCTCAAAATTTAATAAGACTTTTGGAAGAAGCTATCCTCTTCTGACAACCACTCTGAATCTCTAGAAACTGGGCATTTTCTATGAAAAATATGATTCCACAAAGTCATTCACCAGGAGTGCTGGTAAGCAAACACCTTCTTGGTTACATGTCTTTGGTTCCTGGGTCCGCAGTCTATTTATTAAAGATAGAATTTCATATAAGGGCTATTGATTTAGGTACCTTATGATGTATTAAGGGATGGTACCAGATTTTTCGAGGGTATCATCTTCCAATGAGCACCTCTGCTATTGCTTCATAAAAGTTTTTCTTCACTGTATCATGCCCATAGATCCCAGATGGCATGGTAAGACCACTGGATCTCCAGCTATGTGCATACTGCCATTTCTCTTCTTGTGAAAAATGGGTGAGTTATTCAAAAGAGGTGGTATTTAATATCCTATGTAGATGGTCCTCATATTTTCTGGGTCTACTAGTGAAGCTGACTGAAGCTTTGAAATCAGGAAAAAATGCAGATTCATACTAAACTATGTATCAATTCCATTCAAGATGGCACACACCTGTAATGCCAACTACTCAGAAAGCTGTGGCAGGAAGATTGAAAGTTCAAGGTCTCCTGGGTTAAAGAGTGGGTTTAAGGCTATTGTGGGCAACATAGTAAGACATTATCTCAAGATAAATAGCAAAAAGAGACCTGGGGTGAGAGCCCAGGAGAAGAGTTCTTGCCTCATAATGTGTGAGGCCCTAGCTTTAGTCCCTAGCACTAAATAAAGAATGGTCTCCTCATCCACTGTTGCAGTCAGCTTTCTAGTTGATGTGCAGAAAGAACCCAAACAAAAGCAGCTTGTGGAGGAATGGGTTTATTTGGCTTATGGACTCGAGGGGAGACTCCATCCTGGCAGGGAAAACGATGGCATGAGCAGAGAAGTAGACATCACCTCTACCACAGCACTGGAAATAGTGGCAGGAAGGTGTGCCAAACACTGGCAAGGGGAGCTGACTTATAACTCCCATAAGCCTGCCTCCAACAAGACAGCTCTAGCGAGGTTCTAATTCCCAAACTGCCATCAGCTGAGGATTGATTACCCAGAACACATTCATTTGTTTGTGGGGACACCTGGATCAAACCATGACACTCACCGACCAAGTGACCCCAGAAAAGGCCAGGTAAGGAAACTCCTGCTTCCAACTAGTTCACACAACCCAGGACCTCACCCACCAATCCCCTGACACGAGGCCAGGCCAGGTAAGGGAGCTCCCACTTTGCTTCTGACCAGCCCGCATGCCCACAGACCCCACCCACCAATCCAACATCTGGCAGCCCAGCCCCCAACCTGCCCCTGCTGCTGAAGGTTTGAGTACTCCCCCCCCCACACACACACTACCTGGCACAAAAGGAACCCAGCATGAGCACCACCATGCCAAACTGAAAGCCAGCCACAACCTCATCAATCCTTGCCACACACCTGTGTATGCACCTCACCCCTGCTGAAGGCTCATGAAAAACCAATCTCTCATCTGGACATGGGCAGGCCACAATGCAAACAGAACTCATAAGCTGAGTGCCCCACACCAGGCTCACCTAGCCCTACTTTAGAAGTTCCAAATGAAAACATGAAAGAAAGGACACAGATGCAAGCCCAGAAGGACAAGAGAACATGCTAAAGTCATCTTTGCATGGAGACTATAGCCAGATTATTAACATAAATGGAAGCAAAAATTGATCATTTAAGTGGAAATGTGTAGAATCAGCTCACAAGCTTTTCCACCAGGCTTAACACCATTGAGAAAAAAAAAAAAAAGATGGACTTTGGTAGACCAGTAAATGAGCTAAAGGCAAACCAGCAATCAAAGGACCTCAAGAATCATCTGGCTAAACTGAACGAAGACATAATCAAATACAAGAATGAGTACCAGGAAGCATTAAGTAATTCAAACTTTGAAATGAAAAACCAACTCAAAAAAGAGATGGATACCATGCAAAAAGCTCTACTGGAAAAACAAAATCAAATGGAGAAATTAAAAACATCTCTAGAATCCTTCACTAGCAGAGTTAATAATCTGGAAGATAAAACCTCAGACATGGAAGATAAAGCAGAAGAAATAGATCACAATAACAAAAACTTGGATAAGTTCAAAAAGCATGTGAACAAAATATGAGGGAACTTTAAGACATCCTTAAGCGACCAAACCTCTGGATCATGGGAGTACCATGAGGGTGGGGTTGGGGGTAGGGAGGGAAGCAGGCCAAAGGCATAAAACAAATATTCAAGAAAACTACTGAAGAAAATTCTCCATTCTTGCCAAAGAGAGTCACATTCATAGTCAGGAAGCACACTGAACACCAAACAGGCAGAATCAAAGAGGAAACTCTCCAAGACACATCATAGTAAAAACCCTAAATACTAAAAGCAAAAAGAAGGTTCTAAAAGCAGCAAAATAAAAACAAATAATCACATATAAAGGCATACCCATCAGAGTAATGTTAGACTTCTCCATGGAAACCAGGAAAGTGAGAAGGGCTTGGAACAGAGAACTTCAAAGCCTAAATAACTATGGCTTTCAACACAAATTAATATACCTCATAATAGATGGAGAAAGGAAAACATTTCATGATAAAAGCCATCTCTACAAATATATGCACACAAAACCTAACCTACAAAGAATACTCCATGAAATATTCCACACAGAAGAGTTGAACAACCAACCCCAAGAGATTTCCAGAGGTCAGCCATGATAACAAAGCTTAGAAGATTAAAACAACACCAGAGACATCAAATTCCATAAATACTTCACCATGACAGGGATTAAATCAAGCCTCACAATTATAACTTTGAGTATTAATGGTCTTAACTCTCCCATAAAAAGACACAGGCTATCAGGCTAGCTCAGAAAAATGGACTCTTCCATCTATTGCCTTCAAGAAACTCACCTAATCTCTAAAGATAGAAACCTCCTCAGAGTAAATGGATGAAAACTGGTCATTCAAGCAAATGGAAACAAAAAAACAAGCGAGTGGCTACATTAATATCCGACAAAACAAACTTTAAACCAAAAGAAATCAGAAAGGACAATGAATGACACTTCTTACTCATCAAGGGAACAATTTAACAAGAGGATATTACTATCATAAATGTGTATGCACCAAATGCAGGTGCATCACATTTCATAAAGCAAAACTTATTGGAAAACAACACAAAAACAAACTCCAATTCCATCATAGAAGGAGACTTTAATACACCACTATCATCTCTAGACACATCATCCAAACAGAAGATCATCAGGAAAATTAATAGAGCTTAACAACACCATAGATCAAGGAGACCTACTAGACATATACAGAACATTCCACCTCAGCTCTACTGAATATACATTCTTCTCAGCAGCCCATGGGACCTTCTCCAAATTTGACCACATATTAGGCCATAAAACATGCCTCAATAAGTTCAAGAAAATTAACATAGCTCCCTGTATCATTTTGGACCACAGTGCAATAAAGCTAGAAATAAACAATGGAAGAAACAACAGAAAATACACCATCTATTGGAGAGTGAACAATATGTTACTAAGCAATGAATGGGCAATTCAGGAAATTTTTAAAAAATTGAAAATTTTCTTGATCTAAATGATAACAAAAATACAATGTGCCAAAACGTATGGAACACAGTGAAGGCAGACCTAAGATGAAATTTTATAGAACTATATGCCTTCATAACAAAGACAGAGGGCTCTCAAATTAATAACATAACCATCCACCTAAAGGCATTGGAAAAACTAGAACAATACAACCCTAGGAGCTCAAGATGAAAAGAAATAATTAAGATCAGAACAGAGATCAATGAATTGGAAACTAAGAAAATGATTTAAAAATTGATGAAACAAAGAGCTGATTCTCTGAAAAAATAAACAAAATTGGCAAACCCCTGGCCAATCTAATCAAACAGAAAAATAAGAAGTCCCAAAATCAGAAATGAAAAAGGAGACTCAAAAATTCTAAACAAAATTCTCATAAACCAAATCCAACAACACATCAAACATTTTATCCATCTCGATCAGGTAGGATGCAGGGTTGGTTCAACATACAGAAATCAATTAACACAATCCACCACATTAATAAACTCAAACACAAAAACTACATGGCATTCCAATTGATACAGAAAAGACCTTTGACAAAATTCAACATCACTTCATGATCAAAACACTGGAGAGAATTGGCATAGGGAGCTTATACCTCAACATAATAAAGGTCATACACAAAACTTATAAAGCCCAAATCATACTCAGTTGGGAAATACTTAAAGAGTCCTCACTTAAATCAGGAACAAGACAGGGGCGTCCACTCTCACCACTGCTCTTCAAAATAGTGCTTGAAGTTCTAGCCAAAGCAATAAAACAGGAGAACTTAAAATGGATACAAATTGGGCAGGAAGAAGTGAAACTATCCCTTTTTGCAGATGACATGATTCTATATATAACAGACCAAAGGATAGTACCATTAAATTACTGAAGCTGATAAACACCTTCAGCAAAGTGGCAGGATACAAAATTAACACTCAAAAAATCTCTAGTTTTCCTATATGCAACTGACAGGCATACAGGAAAAGAAATCAGTAAAACAATTCCATTTTCAGTAGCCTCAAAAAAATCAAATACCTTGGAATAACACTAACCAAAGATGTGAAAAGACTTGCATAATGAAAACATAAAATTTCTTAAGAAGGAAATTGAGGAAGACACAAAAAGATGGGACGATTTCCCATGCTCCTGGATTGGTAGAATAAATATTGTGAAAATGCAATACTTCCAAAATGGATGCAATACAATTCCAATAAAAAAATACCAGCTTCATTCTTTGCAGACATAGAAAAAAATAATCTCCAAATTTATTTGGAAGGGGAAAAGGCCTCAGATATCCTAAAGTATCCTGAGTAAAAGTAGCTCCTCAGTAGGTATCACCATCCCCAACCTAGAGATATACTACAAAGCCATAGTAACAAAAACAGCATGGTACTGGCATATAAACAGACAGACCAAGGGAACAGAATTATAGACCCTGCCCTAAGCTCCAGCAACTATAGTTACCTCATATTTGACAAAGGTGCCCAAAATATCAACTGGCAGAAAGATAGCATCTTCAAGAAATGGTGCTGGACAAATTTGCTAAACACATGTAAAAAAAAAAGAAAGAAAGAAACTAGATCCACTTCTCCCACTCAACTGTAAATGGATTAAAGACCTCCACATGAGACCTGAAACTCTGAAAACTCTAGAAGAAAAAATAGGAAGAATTCTCTACAAGATAGGAATAGGGAAAAACTTGAACAAACCTCCAGTAGCCCAGGAAGTGCAACAATCACTCAACCAATGGAATCTCATCAAGCTAAAAAGCTTCTGTACAGACAAACACACCACACTCAAAACCAATAGACCTCCATAAGAATGGAAGACAATCTATGCCAGCTATTCCACAAAGGCCTAATATCTAAAATCTACAAAGAACTCAAAAATTAAACAATAAAAACTCAAACAGCCCTCGCACAAAATGGGCCTCTGAACTCAAGAAATTCTCAGAGGAGGAAACACAAATGGCCAACTCTCATTTAAGAAAATCATCACTAATCATCAGGGAAATGCAAATAAAAAAATACAATGAGATTCCACCTCACTCCAGTCAGAATGGCAATCATTTAAAGACAAATCCAACAACAATATATGCTGGTGAGGATTCAGTAAATAAAGGAACCCCCATTCACTGCTAGTGGAATTGTAAACTTGCATTACCACTATGGAAATCATTTTTGAGGCTCCTGAATAGGATGGATATAGAGCTACCAACAGACCCAGCTATCCCTCTACTGGGCATCTACCCTCAAGATTCCTTGCCTAAGCACAGAGGCATTGGCTCAACCATGTTTATAAGCTCAATTCATAATAGCTAAGAATTGGAATCAACCCAAATGCCCATCACTGGATGAATGGATCAATGTTGTGGTACATATACACTATGGAATTCTATGCAGCTGAAAGTAAAAATTCCATAATGAAATTTAAAGAAAAGTGGATGGACTTGGAGCAGATCATTATTAGCGATCTCACAGAAAAACAGAGTTAAACACTGCATATTATTCCTCATATGTGGTTCCTAACCAGGTTAAGCTTGAACATCAAGAAAACCTGTCAGATGAATTGAGAGACAGACAAAGGGGATGGAAGGATTTTTTTTGGGGGGGAGGAAAAGAAGGATGGGATGCTTATATACCAATCTAATCGATAAAGAAGGATACCTTAAAATCCTTTTTTTTTTCATGCAATAATCTCTTGAGGAAGCTGTGGACATCATCAGGTAAGAGAGGTCCTGAATAGGGCAGGAGGTAACCTAACCCCAAGACAAATTGCTCTGGCCTGTAACTCCTGGTCCCAGTTATTGGTTAGTTCCCACACTGAGTTGTTGATGGACAAGACCCATGAGGTCCCCCAAAACAAGACAGGCTTATGTCAAAGATCTTGAATACCCACCCCAGGTTAAAGGTAAGACCCTATTGCTCAACATACCACAGATTGTCTTGTTGATGGACAAGACCCATGAGGTCCCCCAAAACAAGACAGGCTTATGTCAAAGATCTTGAATACCCACCCCAGGTTA